>JAUTBX010068212.1:0-12558 GCA_032361465.1 Lepetodrilus tevnianus | reverse complement strand
TTCTGACATGCGCTGATACATCGCATGTCAGAATATTTTTGGAGCGATACTTTCGTATCTAATTTTAATTAGATTGACTACTACTACTACTACTACTACTACTACTACTACTACTACTACTACTACTACTACTACTACTGCTGCTGCTGCTGTTTCTACTACTACTGCTACTACTACTACTACTACTACTACTAATAATAATAATAATACTGCTAATACCACTACTAAATGCCATATTATTATTATATATAATTATTTTACAAATCCATACTATTATCATTACTAATAATATGTTTCAAAGATAATAATTATTACTACTACTACCGGTACCACTACTATTGTTACTACCGCTGCTACTACAATTGTAAGAATTATTGTTAACGCTACAATACGTCCACGTCCAATTACACTGTATATACTTCTACGTGAATTAAGACTAACCTTGGTGGGGAAAGTCTTTTGACTATTGACGGAAGTGGATCTGAAAGGAGTCCGGCAGAAAATGAATTATTATATTAATCTTAATTAACGCGTGGCCGCCTTATAACTGATATCACATTGACGGGAGTCCGTCAATTACCCCCGCGTTGGACGTTGGTGAAGAGGATGTGAACAAAATGACCAGTGGTCACTCTTGCTTGCGGGCAGCATAATGAGGACGATAAGAGTCGCAGTGCACCTGGGCAGTACACGGCCTTGGCGGTATGGATCCGAGTCGTCTTCACAACCATACACCACAGCCATATACACCACAATCATATACACCACCACCATATACACCACCACCATATACACCACAACCATATACACCACAGCCATACACACCACAGCCATATACACCACAACCATATACACCACAACCATATACACCACAGCCATACACACCACAACCATATACACCACAACCATATACACCACAGCCATATACACCACAGCCATATACACCACAGCCATATACACCACAACCATATACACCACAACCATATACACCACAGCCATATACACCACAACCATATACACCACAACCATATACACCACAACCATACAAACCACGGCCATATACACCACAGTCATACGCCGGCTTCGTGGCGTAATGGTTAGAGCGTCGGCCCAGAGTGCGGAAGGTCGCGGGTTCGATCCCAGATCGCGTAATACCAAAATACGTTAAAAGGTGGTACTTGTTGTTTCCCTGCTTGGCGGAAAGGGGTAAAGCAAGGACTGGCCAGCTCGGAGTCAGTATACTGTGTCTGAGTGGGGTATCATTATTCTATCTGCGACGTGATATTCTAAGTGAACTAGCACTATAAAAACTGGTGTAAATCCAGACATATACAGTACATATGCATGCACGTCATGATATTAGTGAAATATTCTAGAAAGTGACTTTAAACCCCAACTCAACAACAACAACAACAACCAATGCCGTACACACAACAGCCGTACACACAACAGACACACACACACACCACACACTACATGCCATACACATCACACAACAATACACACCACAGCCACACACCACACATTGTAAAACAGTAACTGAAATCGATCGATTACATATGTTTTATATTTCCATATATAGATAGTTCATACAATCCAAGTCTAAATTACTTCTAGCTTTACAAATATTCGGTCGTAATACAATAAATAAATGTAACAATTGTGGTACTATGTTATTGTATAGAAATGTGGAGCGTCAATACCGGTACTAGTAATGTGCTAAATGCGGACATGCTGTTGTTATATTGCTCAAGGCGCTACAATGGCTGGAATGAGAGAATAAAAGCAATATTAGTCCTGGCCTTGGAGTAGACTCAAAACATAGTTAGATTTGAAAAACAAAAACAAAAAATCTTTTATAACCAAAAAAAAATAAAATTATATTATTCCAGTAAGACAGTGATTCATTTTGAATATGCATGTATACGTAATAGCGTAGTCCACTTCAGTATTCGCCGTGCTAACCTTTCTTTTGCCTTGAGAGCTTTCTAAAATCAAATTTGAGATGTCGCGTTCCATGACACACGGTGGACGCAGCGGGATTAGTGAGGCTGATTGGAGTCAATGCTGCATGCGCCCATACTTCCTCTTTACTGGAATAGTTCAGTGTTCCAGTAAATGTTATTTCAATGCCCCTTGATGCCAATGTAAGCAGACACTGGACTTGTTCCATATTCGTACATTGAGTAATTATCCGGAGGGAAAATGCGTCGTTGAAAGTTGAATACGATGAGTAGTGTACTTCTACATTAATGATTAATTCGCATGAGTGAAATCGTTAAAGGTAGACATCTATGTTATTTTTGTTTTCGTGTTGAATGTCCTGGTAGGAACTTGTGGGGACATATTGTATAGTAATACGTGCACAGCGGTATGTTCTGTATAGGGACGTGGGGTCCTTGACAGGTTAGAAGTATAGTGGTATGAGGTACATATATTCCTAGCATACCAAATTTGATAATAAAAATACATAACATTTTAGTTTAATGTTATACATTAAATTATATTAAGATGGCGATCACTATTACGTGTACGATATATCCTTACTAACGTATACAACATATCCCTACTAAAGTGTATGACAGATCCCTACGAAAGTGTATGACAGATCCCTACGAAAGTGTATGACAGATCCCTACTAAAGTGTATGACAGATTCCTACTAAAGTGTATGACACATCCCTACTAAAGTGTATGACAGATCCCTACTAAAGTGTATGACATATCCCTACTAAAGTGTATGACAGATCCCTACGAAAGTGTATGACATATCCCTACTAACGTGTATGACAGATCCCTACTAAAGTGTATGACAGATAAAACTGTATGCCATATCACTACTAAAGTGAATGACATATCCCTACTAAAGTGAATGACAGATCCCTATTAAAGTGTGTGACAGATCCTTACTAAAGTATACGACAGGTCCATATTTAAGTGTATGCCAGATTCCTGTTAAAGTATATGACAGATCCCTACTAAGGTGTATGAGATATACCTACTTAAGTTTCGCTCGGCTTTGCCAGGGCCCTGTTTCAAACGTTATAATTCCTGTACAAGTCTATTTCCTATATGCATGTATTTAGCGTGAGAAATGTTAATAAGTACAATTTTGCCCATGGTCATATAGCAAGGGCGACGATAAAAACAGTTTAGTCAAAATTTATATTTAGATGTATTTGCCCTGGGTAAAAGTTATAAAATCTGGCAATGGGAAGTTGGCTCCTTTTTCCTTTTTTCCTTTTTCGATATTCAAATTATTTCTAGGTTGTTTTTTTCTGAATAAGGAGCTAGTGTTCTACGGTAAATGAACGATTATGTAATTCAGATTTGATAGGTGCAATATAAAGGTCTCAATAGAGCCTATCAGCCGATGTAAGTGTCATATGAGCACACTTCCGGTTTAGGCACGTTTTAAGGATGGTCGTGTGGTTGTAGGATAATTATGGTACATGATAGAAATTTGGTGTCAATGCATTAAATAATATGTCATTGATGCCTTATAAATGCATAATTTTATAACTGGGTCTACTTCAGAAAAAAACAAAGAAACAAATTGAATATCGAAAAAGGAAAACGGAAAGGGGAGCCAACTTCCAATTGCCATCAAATCTTTGTAAACCCGCTCCTGCAACGCTATATACCACATAATTGGCAGCAACGCTATATACCACATATATTGGCAGCAACGCTATTGGCAGCAATGGTATGCATTACGCCATATAAGTGCGTGCATTGTATCTAAGTGACCAGAAGAGGCTCGATATTGAAATGTCTACGACCGTTCTAATCATATATATCGGAAAGATGGAATTCATTGCACAAAGCGAAGCATATTCTTTCTCCAAACATAGATACGTGGACGTCAACCCACAGAGGAAGAGGACAAAATCCATACCCATCCTACATCAAGTCTCCAGAAATTATATAGCTTTAATATCCGTCGTAATGCGGCTGTCTAACTTCCCTAATCAATATCTAATCAAAGTTGTGGTACTTTGCTTTTGGGTTGAAAAAAACCTCTGTGGTATCGGCGAGTACCTATGACAGTAACACGACTGTAGTACAGGATATAGGTACGTCCCGGTAATTTGCTCCGGTGAGTAAAGATCCGGACCCTCATCAGCGGTGAAGATATTCATTACTACTTTATTCATATAATCTTGGCCATTGCTCGTCAATAGTGGAATCGATTACAAGTGAACTATGTGACGTGGCTGATTGGCCCGATTCGTGTGGCTGAATTCTATAGAATTGTTTTTTTTTAAATGTAATACATCGCTTCAACGTCGAACGTTTTGTTGGAACTTAGAAGGTTGCAAGGAAGTACTAGATTTTTGTTAAACAGGCAATGAAAAAAAACACTGACATTTTATTTGTGTGTAATGTATCGCACCTCTTGTGTAAGCAACGTTTCTTTAACATCTACATCCTGTCGGGACAATTACGTAATACGTTTTTAGTTGGAAACGTTTCCTAAAGGTTCATTACGTACTCCGTACACCCACCAATCTCATTAAAATCAGATCTCAGCGCAGTATCATATATATCTGTTTGAGCGTTAGTTTCCGATCTTATTTTAATGAGACTGTACACCCACCTTCACATATGCAAGATAAAAGTACAAACAAACCATCAGTACTTTTAGCTTGCAGTTGTGGGTGTTGTATGCATAGATGTAGTAAGCTAGCTATGTCCTCTTCATGTGTTAAATGGCAAAAACAAATATAAAAAAAAACATTGGATAAGAAGGTGAAAAACGTATCCTAGTAAAACTCTGAAGCGCCCATACTTGATGGAGGACGCACTGAAACCTCGTCTGAAGATATAAGAATGGTTTTAAGCTTAGGAATATGTACAGAAAAACCTACATGCAATTCAGATCGATGGAAAATGGTTAAGAAATGCGGTTCTGGATGGCACCGTTGGATTGACGACTATATTCGATAATTATACACAGTAATTACCAATGCATGTAGACAGAAAGATAGTCAATGGGTAAATATTATATTCAGACTCAGGTTTTTAAATAAATACCAATCGATGTACTGGCGTAATTTAGGTAAGCATTAAGCTCGACCATTCATTTTAAAAACAACCAACACCAATCGCCATGTTGTCGTACCTTACGTAACCATTAAGCTAAAGCATTGTGTGGTGTATATAATGTAGAAATTAATGTAGATGTTAATATATAACCTTAGTAATCTATAACGCCATTTAGTACACGAGAACCCAGGGATGTCTTGAAGCATAGATACGATGACTTTCCTGTCTTATTTGGGTCCAGGTCAAAAGACCCTCAGGTCTTGTTTAAATCCCAATATATCCCAACAGAGGGTTGAGCAAATGTTGGAATGACTTATATTAGCCCATTCCAAATATTGCACATATGTATAAGACACCCATATCGATTTACAATATTAACAAAATATATATTAATATTTACTCATAATTACTAATGATCCATGATAAGTTGATTTAAACATATTTTATTGTACATTATCCATTAATGTATGCGTAGTTTTATTCCAACACGTCTCTGTTATAACCTTAAAGCTCAATTAGTGGATGTGACGCATATTCTATTGGTATGCTTAAACTAATCTGACTTGTAAATGTTGTAATTTTCTATTATAATAATAGTAATCGTGCAAATCCATCAGATAAATATACCGCGAGATGACCTCGGCGCTATGCTCTTCGATAAAACCGTGTTAACTATATATAAAAAGCCAGATGTTCTAAAAGCCTAGCCAGAAAGCCTAGGGCGACTTTGACATATTGATTTTGAATATGACCTGGCAGCTACCACTCGCTTACTCAGGCTGGGTGATTAGTATTGGACCTGATTCCTAAAATTCCCATCTTCATATATCCCCACTTGTAATAATACCAAATGTTGCGAGTACTTGCCAAATCATCCCTGAAAGATTTTCAGTTGAACGGAGAACTGCATTTTTTAAAATGGAAGGGCTGTCTAAATGTGACAAGTCGGAAAATGTTTCCGTTCCGAAATTATATAATTGCAAAAGCTGGAAAGGATATGACGTACTGCGAACTCTTCCTGGGAAAGTCTTCTGACGTCCAGAAAAATATACAAACTCTGTTGATGTTCATAGGGATTCTCACAACAGCTACAGCTCAGTGTAAAGCAGATTAAACTGTATAATCAATACAACTGGAATAAAAACAATATAACGATCCGAAGAGATGCTCACATGAACATAGGAAATAAAATATTATCTTAAAAACATCTATGACATCTCCTCAATTCACCTTCGTGTTAAACGCATTGAATTGCTGTTTGGTATAGGTCAACATTTGTTACATTAAAGTCTTTATGTGAAAATAAGTATGTTTTCCAAAAACAAATTTGAGACGAGTAAAGACGTCATATCTATTACGACTGGTCCTTTGAATGTATACACGACCCTGATCCTACTATACCGTGTAAATTGCGGTATTTTAATGATGTTATTTCTGTAAAGAGGAGCTATTTGGTTAATCAACATCATGGCTAGACTTCCAATGGTTACATAATGTTCACTGTAAAGGAAACTTTGCTTCTCCAGTGTGAAACTTTGCAGAAAATTGATGAGACTATAACTCTGTTCCAATTATCCGTTTTACGGATGTCGGTGTTGAAATGTGACCTTGTTTTCTTTTTACATCTGTCAAGAGAACGTTTCGTAATTGCTAGAGCATCCGACTCTACAGATCCCGTTCTTATGCTTTATGTACTATTGAGAGGAATATATACATTATAAGAATTGAGAGGGGACGGGACGTAGCGCGTAGCTGGTAGAACGTTAGACTTCAGAGCCAAGGAGCGTTTTCGATTCAACACTTGACCTACCCTAGGGTGACGGTCGCGTGAATAAATTAGCCAATGAGGGTACTTGTATCATCAGGAGTGTTCGGTCATTGGCTAATTTCATCACCCTATGGTTGGTCGATCATTTGAAACGAATACGCTCAAGGGTTCCAGGTTTAAATCCCGCCTTGCGAGCCCGGCGAGGACATTAGCGATATCTAAAGACACGAGGGTAATACGGTCATCTCTAAGTATTACACCAATATAAACTGAATCACGGAACTATAGTTCTCGAAGGACAATATGAATGACACTGTCTTGCTTTCGTTGTATGATTAGTTATTTCACTAAATTACAATATCTGATCATGTGTGCTTCGACTGTCAGGACATTTCACATCATCTACAGTGAGACCTGTACGCATCTCCCAACGTAATGAGGTGTCGAGTAAATGCTTCTATTTAACTTGGTTTTGTTGCGCCTTTTATTCTGAACCGCGACATTGTGTTGCTAATTTGGATGTTTAAATTGTACATTCTAACATGTATGCCTCATCATTTGTGTTCATTAACCTGTTTTCCCAATGTTAATTGAGTTTAAAACCGCACAATTCGTTCGTAACAGTTAGCTTCATTTGATATTCTGTCCAAAAAAAATACAACATTTCAATGGATGCTTAAACTGTGAAAGAAATCTGTAATTGAGAGAGCCAGTGACACTTTTTTTATTTTTCCCTAGTCGACAATTGATAAATCGTGCTGTGTTTTCATCCACACTAAAACTAATCTCGGATGAGCGGAATTTAAAACGTCCCTGTTTTCAGAATGTTCACATGACAGAACTTCCCTTCACATCTGAGGTAAAAGAACTGTTCGCCAGTGTGAGTGGCAAGAACATGTCTTCATTGCTGTGCGGCTCACATCAAACATGGCTTCCGAACTGGCTGTCTGATTCTGAATACGATGACACGTCTATTTTGGATTGAACTGACGTGCTACGAAGCTTGTTCAAATCAATACCACTCACGTATACGCGTTGATGCGAGTATGGGTAAATGTCCATCACTAAAGTTGAAATTGCCACGAAGTTTCAAAGCCAAATTTTAGAGAGTTGGAAACGCCGATTTTCGTAATATTTGAGTTCACAAAGTGCAGGAAAGTTTAATATCTTGACAGATATTAAATGGTGAGAAAATGCCTTACACCCACCAGCCCCTGTATAAATAATATAAATAATAAATAAAATAAAAAGATAAGAAAGAATTATTAAAGAAAAACGTGTATGTTGGTGTCTGCAATACCAAAGATGTATCTATGACAGTGTCTCGATAAATAAGCCATGACATCATGGGGATACTCCATTCTAGCTGTTCTATCTGTACTTTCTGTCTGAAGCATGCGCAGTTACACTGTGCGGTGTTGATCCCTAGTAACAGACAGAAAGTACAGACAGAACAGCTAGTCGGACAGAAAGTACAGACAGAACAGCTAGTCGGACAGAAAGTACAGACAGAACAGCTAGAAAGGAGCATCCACCCATATATCGGCAGCATGCATACATTATTTTATTTTATTCGGAAACCATTGTCATTGCCAAATGCCTATATAGTAAATATGCAGTGTATGCTAGAGACAAACGTGACATGGAACAGTAAATACCGCATCTGTTTTAAAAATACCTTTTACGACCCGCCATACTCTATTCATGGAATAACTACAGCACTCGTTGCTGTCAATCAGACCTAGTTACCAGCACTGGAATTCTGCAGGCCTGTACAAGAACATATCGGGGACTTAGTCGTGGAGTGCTCTAAACAATAGCTAAACCCTTCTTGATCAATTTGCAACCATGTCTGCTGTTTAGCAGTGGAATGAATCATTAGCTCTAGTACACAAACAAGTCTCCCATTGCGACACACACACGCACGCACACACACACGCGCACGCACACACACACACACACACACGCATACACACACACACACACATACACACAATATGTCCACAAGGAACTTCCCGTAGGATCTGGTAGCAGAAAGTCAGATCCACGTTCTTTAGTCACAATGCCAACCTTGTTTAGTTCGTTCTTTAGCCACAATGACAACCATGTTTAGATTGAAAGAGACTTACACATCAAAAGATGGTTATTTCTGGTCTTTAAGTCTCTACAGCCGATTCGTTGTGTATTCATACGCGACTTAACGTCCGGTTTGCCGAGATGATTGTTCTGTGGACGAGGGCTTATGTTTTCATGAAAGATATTACGATTCCAGTCGGATTTCTTGTATGATGCATGCATTACTGTGAAGAAGGAGATTTTGACCAACCGATGTCGCCAACGTTAGGGTGAATTGTAAGTCTGGAAGGGATGATTGATGTTGCGAAATAGTTGCAATATTGTAACCAAGAAGACATTTTGAAGATGTATATGAATATTAGCGGGTTTCAGCGAATTAAAATAACATAGATCAAGCTCAACGCATTTCTGCATTATGAAAACAAAGCGTCAGTGATTTATTGTGATGTCTTAAAAGTAAAACATAGTATTAATATTTAGGGCCATATCTTTGTTTTAAAGAATTAATAGTATGTGATTGCTAGTGATACGCTCTCTCCGCCTCTCTCTCTCTCTCTCTCTCTCTCTCTCTCTCTCTCTCTCTCTCTCTCTCTCTCTCTCTGTGTAAGACTGTCTTTCTATGTGTTGACACTGTTTTCATGGGAAGTATTATAATATTGTACTAATCTGCTCCTCAAAATCCTCTAGAGGTCACACTGGATCGTATATCAATTAACGGAGTGAATAGAATTCCATTATATAAATCTTCACTCAATCACGAAAATTAAGCTGTTATGGGTTGATTTATTTCATCTCAAATTGCCTTGCTTACACTTTGTTATAGGGATAGGGAGTTTTAAAATATCCAAAATGATGAAGCTAACAATTCCAATAGTGATGTATGGCTTATCTCAGTTGATTAGACGTAATGATGAATGATAAGGAGTCTAATGGTGACGAAGTGGTGTTGAATTTCTATAGTACTTGTATGCGTAGATTTATAGAGCAATAATTTAAGTTTGTTATTGGAATGTTGTAGCCTATATACTAGTATCTAGATTATATTTTGAAATGTGTCTACAATGTATGATAACATATATGTAATATACTAATAATTTGAATAATTGCAAATAGTGTATTTATGTGTAAAGCATATGAATATGACGTTCTTAATAGTTATACAGTTGTCGCTATTACTTGCTGATATTGTATTCTACATAATGGAAGTTTGCGATGTCTTAATCAAAAACTTCACTGAAGTTTATATTTTAAAAATGGCTTTGCATTACATCCTTTGATCATTTAAGTTTATTTTGAACAAGCGAAAGATATTTTCAAATTAGAATGTTTGTAATATGCATATGAAAAGTATCTCATATTGATCTGCATTTTTGCTAATGGTTTTCTATTTTGTCTTTCAGGTAAGTGCACTATTGTTCTTCAAATATCTAAGAATACATTGTCAATTTGAAAGGTGAGATTTTTGTATAATTGAACGTGGATTTAGTTACTCGTTGATTTTGAAAGTTCAATCAGAGGGTATTTCAGTACAACATCCGCAATTTCAACAATATCCCCAACGCAAGGTGACACTTCAATTCAATGAGCCGCAATGTTAATTAACGTATGCATCTACGAGTCACGTAGCAGACAAATAGTCCTAGAAGGTAGCATCTTCTGCCTAGGTATTTCTAACACTCTCAGTGCTTGATGGACGAGTAACGGGAAGACGATTCATCGTGAGTTACAGTCGCCGCCGTCGGTTGTTAGTGATACAGGAACTGGCATCAGTGGACATCCTTGGGCAATAGGATTAAGAGAGATGGTCTGCGAATACTGCCTCGTTGACTGGCCGCGGATAGGAACTTAGCACGTAGTACGTTTCATCAAACCCACAAGATAAGCGCGCCATTAAACGTTGATACAGACAGACCAAACGCCGTCTACTCAGACTTGCCCGTGAATGATGTGTTAACAACCATAGAAGCTCTAAAAGCCCTCAGAAAGCTTACTGTTAGTTCCATACACGATACTGAAGGGGCCGGGAGACACAAAGACCCTTCCTACGGTATGTCCGGTTCTTCGGTGGTGTATTGATCTCGGAACATCGACCGTTGGTACCTAGGAGCTACCTTTCACAGCCAGTAAGAACATAGGCGGTAGTACAGAACACGAACACTAACTAGTATGGATCAAGCCTTCGTAGATTTCACCAGCCTAGAACCGGTCAAACCTAATACTTCCTAAGACAATTTATAAGGTTAAAACCTCGTATTCGCCAATTAGTTTAAAACTGAAATAGTTCCCTGTCGTCGCGAATCATAGGATGTTGCTACTGGCGAAACGGGAAACAAATTGTCGTCCAATGTCTCAGTTGTTTTCGTGACGTGGACGTGTTTAACAAGGTTAAGCTGCAATCTATCACCTACTATTTAGACGACCAGACATTGCCTGTTGGCAATTGTACATCACATTACGCGTTAAGTGTTATTTGGTTGTTGTTGAAGGCAAGATGTTTGAGCCGAGACAGGGTATTGTCTCATAGAAGTGATCAGCTGACTTCTACTCTCTTGCAGATCAAATTCTTCAAATTTCAATTAATTGGTTTTGAGAATTGTTGTTGAAATATCAGGTATAAATACCCAACGATGCCAATATCCACCGTGTTGCATATACCTACCCACTCTCCAGACCACCGCTCTAGTCTGGACACCCACCAACCCCATCCATCACAGGAGTCTAATCACTGCCTACCAATCCAGCACACACTGTAGGCCGAGAAGCTCTGACCGTCATAGTACAGATGTACTATCACTATGACGGTCAGAGCCACAGCTTCTCGACCTACAGACCACCTTGCTAGTCTGGACATCCACCAAACCCATCCGACCACCACACTGACACTGTAGCCTAGTCATTGTATTGCCCATCAATCCACCAAACAGTGTCGCCTGTGCGCTCATATATATACTACAACACTGTGTGTATGTTCATGCTAACCAATTGAAATCTGCCCGTATACCTATTGTTTTTGTAAATAGTAGGTATACATTTGTCTGTAACGTTGTCTGTACGTAGTGCTGACGATGTCGATATTTTGCTGAAGAAACTCCGAATAATATGATAGTTTTTATTTTTATTGTAAATTGTATTTCGAGTTTGTAACCATATACATCTGTACTATGTGCGTATATCGTCATGTTTACGTGTGTTGCAAGTTGATATGATGATTTGAGAATTCACGGAATCAGCAGGTATCTCTTTTCGACCCCCCCCCCCCCTCACCCCTCCCTCTCTATGTATCTCTGTCTCCCTTTCTCTGTCTGTCTCTCTCTCTCTCTCTCTCTCTCTCTCTCTCTCTCACTCTACCTGTTTTTGACTGTACTTTTGTTCCCCAGGATTTGCGTGGGTAAATGTATCAATTTTCCGCACAGCACGCACGAGAAGTTATTATACATTTATAGATTTATATATTAGCACTTCTGCGATTATTGCATCCATGCCAAAAGAAATAATCAACTTTATATTATCAAATAAGCATATAGTGTTTCTCTGAAATATAATAAGAATTGTGTTTATTTATAACAGAGAGAGAGAGAGAGAGAGAGAGGAGAGAGAGAGAAATAGTTTATTAAAGTGTCACAAAGGTGTACATACATATAAAACGTGAACGGTAATATTAAAACG
>JAUTBX010067990.1:0-12563 GCA_032361465.1 Lepetodrilus tevnianus | reverse complement strand
TCTAATGATATTTGATCCCGGAAATTTTTAGCTCTCGACCAATCAGATTGCTAGAAATATCCTAAATGTGTTACAATACTTGATTAGTTTGCAGCAAATACTGGTAGCATCAATTGTATGGTTGGAAAACCTACAATAAAATAGAAAAGGAAACTAAATGGCATAGCCAAAAGAAGGTATTAAATTCATATCTGAATTAAAATAAGAAAAACAAATATATAACAGGGTATTCTGAAAAGAGAAAAAAAAAATCCCCCCATACATCAAATGATAAATCATTATGCTGCAGTAAGGGCCTGTATGTCTGAGCCTTACAGCCCTGAATGAGCATGCTACTCAGACATTGGTCATGATGACTACATGGCCATTAAACTTGATAGTTTATTAAGTAAATATTTTGATCAATTCAAATCTTTGTGTACATGACTAGCCTGTGTGTTAATTGGGTCAGTGAGAATTGATCACAGAGGTGGTTCTGGCCTAAATTCCGTCTACCGATTACTTTACAGAATCAGGCGCGTTTCAACAAGAAAGTCGGCAGACAGGAATTGCTAAACCAAATGTATTGATATCTGGTCTCGTTCGAAAGGGCAATACAATCGATTTCCTATCTGGGACGAAATCATCTACAGTACGCTTCCCGATCTGACCTACGACGACCCTCAGCCATTATTTTACCAAAGACAATGAGGTGTCTGTGAGTGTTCCAGGAATCATTTGGCAAACAGGGAATCGCATCATGAAATTAAGCTTTCTGTTCGGGCGCCACTATCTTTGCGCGCGATCTCTCGATTGATTGACAGACGACAGTTACGGACCTTCACAATGCACACATTTGGTCATGGAGAATGCCAAGATTTTCGGAACCAGTTGAAAGCAGTCGTGTCTTTACCATTGATGGTCTGTGGAAGTAATTGGATGATGGCGTGAAACATGGCCATGATACAAATTATCGCTAAATGTGGCAGCATTGGTATCACTATCAGAACTGTCCGCTATTCAATGGAGTCTAAAAAAGACATTTGCACTTTTAGAGGTGCCGCTTGGCACCATTGAAAAAGGACCACACTGATCCTGGGATTTGAACTCGATTGCAAGTCAAAGGATTTACTGACTGAGCCAATGGGGTCCGAGACCAGTAGGATGACTATGTCACATCGCTATATTTGTTATTTAACATTCTCTATACCGTTATTTCCCGTATATAATGCACACTTTTTAGCTCTCAAAACTGACCTTTTTATTTTGTCATATTCCCATAAAAAAGTTAACATTTGTATTTGTCGTATTAACAATTGAATTCTGTTTATACATTTCTTTATAAATCAATATTTCTGAGACAAGAGGATAATGAATTGCAAATATCTAAAACAATTATCAAATTAAGCTAAGGGCTAACATGAGTCAATATTTGGTAAGCAGATTACACTGAAATCTACCATATTATTGTAAAATAGTTCTTAAATATATCAAAATCAATAGGAATGTTTGGCAAGTATAACCCATGGAAACAATTGTTAGCACCTTTAGAAGGAAAATCAATAGATGAAAATTTGAAAGAAAATGTCTTATTTTCAGTGAAAGCAATTGACAAAATCCTTGAAACCACAAAAACAATGTTGAAACAGGAAATGACGCAGTATCTGAAATGTCGAAGCAACTTCATAACATTTCATGATTGCCGTCATGTTTTTAATAACGATGATTTTACATCGTTGCAATGCTTTAACTAAATTGCTTTCCGAGAAAATGAATGCAACGGAACATGCTTCAACACTTCAACCAAAGCTAGTACATTCCATTGTGGACATGTTTCAAATGCCATGACACGTTCATTAATACATGAAACATTTCAAATAAATTGATTTCATAAATGACCATGCATGTTTAATTTTTTATAATCAATTTTTGAAATATCTAAAATATGTTGATTACTAGTAATCAAATAAAATAAACACAATAAACTAGAGTATGTATTTCCCAGTATTACACCGGTAATTGGGATTTTTGAAATCAGCATTTTTGTTTTCAGAATGGTGCTTTAAATCATTATTATAATGGAACATAAATCGATACTGTTAAATGTCAAACATTTGTGGAATCAATATTTATATGCATACACTCTTAAAGCACTTTACCTGATGCATGACAAAGTTTCAGCATTGTAGTTAGCATGCTATTGATTTCAGACATACAGTTAGTTGCATAGATTCTTTAGATCCACTTTACACACATACATATAGATATATTATTTATGTGATGGTGACAGGACACTTTTTCTATAAGTATGACTGTATGGTGTGTCCTTTCATTAAGTAGATCTGATAATTTTTTATGATGTGACATTAGTTTCATATATCCTTGTCGATGACAGTTAGCAGAATGTCGACGCTGTTACAGCTTTGTACTAGTAATGTAAACAGATGATCTAAGCGTATTATCTGAAAATACAAGAAGAACAGATCTAAATCTGAAAAGAATTCCAAATATTTAAAGACTAAGAAAAACCAACATGGAGATAATTAAGATGTGCCATTAACTGATGACTGTTAGTGCCAAAAATGGGAGAAGTGTCTGTATGCATGTATTTGTTTCAAACATAAATACGTGTTAAGAAAAGCTTCCCACTGTTTTAAATAACAAAATCCATTATTCAAGCTTTTTCTAAAGAAATTACTTTCGAATCGAACATATATATACTTTTCTGCACTAATTAAGTACAGTACACGTAAAACACATAATCACGTAAAACATGAGAAAAACATTCATCAGACCTTGAACTTTCATATGAGAAAAGATAGTAACATTCGGAAATGATTAAATCATCAAGTAGAAAATGTTTTACAAAGTACAGTATGTTACAAAAATATCATATTAACTGATGATGATATGAGTTTGAAGACTCCGGTCTTGAAGAGTTACTACACGGGCTGTACAATCTCAACTTTGAGCATCCATATGATAAAGAACTAATGTTTTTCACATTCAAAAATGCTTATCATACAGACTGTTTACTGGGTGGAATAAAACTGTATCTCATTCATACCTATATTCCGTGGAACAGCGTGGACGGAAATTTAGATTATATTTTTTTTCGGATATATTAGTGATAACAAAAATACGGAAGGAATTTTATTTATCTGATCACGTAAACCGATTATTTTTTTCTTCTCATAAATAAAAAAACTATTCTATGATTTTGAACACTTGCTCATTATAGTTGGCCATAAAAAAAAATGAAATTGACCTTCCTTTGGAAGTTTTCTTCTGAAATAAGAGTGCATGCTGAGATTATCTGTATTTTTGCATTCAGTGTTATCTATAACCAGACAGATATAGCCCCACATGATGACATTGCCAAAATAGGTGGACCCAGCAGGCGGTGTGCAGGGTGCTGTACTTTCTCCTCCCTTTTTCTTTTTCACATTTTCTTTTTTTTTCAACTACCATTTATCAATTTTTTTGGTGTGAAAATAAAGAAGAGTAAATACTTAAAACCTTGATTAGGTCAGACATAATTATGATATTCAATCTTGAAAACTCTTTTTGGCCAACAAACATCCACATTTTCATACACCTCCATCCCCTCCCTCCAACAAAAGCGATTAATGTCTGCATAAATAAAGTAGCATCTTCATATCTGGGAACCACTTCCAACTATAACACATAATTAGAAAGATCATTAAGAAAAGGTAACTACTGAAATTTTAACGGATCTATAAAACTCATTAAATACTTGAGTATGAAACCCATTTCTATATTATGGTCTACACATTACAAACATGCTAATTAATTTCCATTTGATCACAGAAAGTACTTTACAGCATCGAAGGAATGAGTTCCACATTATTTTTTCGGGTCTCATCAATTTTGTCTAATTTTGTTTAATTATATACCGGTATATATATATATATATATATATATTTCTCTTTTAGTTTGGAATCAAACAGTTAGGAACATTAAAATCTTCTGCACTGCCTGGACCCTGCTCATGCGCTATACCAGATAATGGACATTTATCATTTCTTGTTGTTTCCTTTTTATGAGAAAAGTTGGAAACCATCCTAGTCCCTGGTCACATTGATCACCACCTACCAGTTGCCATCCTTGCTGGGACTGGATCCCTGGTCAGACCATCTCTACTCAGGAAGTCACATTAGCTGTAGACCACTAATAGTTATATTTGTTTTAGCCGTAAAGTCATTTGTCTTCACGAACATTTCCCAGTTCCGAACAGCAAGTCAACAATAGCGTAACCATTTTGTCAATTTGAAAAGTCTATGCCATAGTGTTTTTTAAAGTCAGTTATAGAAAAACATATCAGTTATGGACAACATATGTCATTATACTAATACAGTGACCATCTGTTAATGACAACTTTTTGTTAATGACATATTCTTGTTAATGACATATTCTTATTAATGACAAATTCTTATTAATGACATAATCCTGTTAATAACATATACCCGTTAATATAGCTGTTTACTAGTATCTAAAATCAAAATTATTAAATATAAAAATCACTGTTCCCTTGAATAAAACAATGGGTTAAGGCTACCCACTCCATTGAATAAGACTATAGCATACAAGATTCGCTTCCTTGACAAAGAGTGACACACCTGGGTGCCTACCACTACTGCTCATGTAAACCTGTTAAGACAAATAACCATCGTAGAGCCAGTAGGTTTATTATTCATACCATTAGGTCATATGGACTGCAATATCACAATAGAAGCTGTATTTACTCTCAAGATGGACTGCAATATTAATGATACTGTGAGATGCACTCTTGTCAATCCCCATCGCAAAGTGTGAACACCTGTCTAGATATTAGCTACTACATGTACAATGCAGTCTTAATTCATTGGTGTATCCGTCCACTAAATACCACACCGCTGGCAGTGGACGTAAAACTCTCCAATGAGACATTGGTGTGTAGTTTTCCAAACCTAACTTTTTCTAATCAGTAAACAAATGCAATAGATTCACAACCAACCCCCCAACCCATTCCCTCCCCCCTGCGACTCCTTCCTTTATTCTCATGCATGTAGAATTCCTTGAAAAACTTGCCGAGGAATAACGTTGATGAAGCGCAGCGCTGACGGGATGAGATTAGCTTTTAATGATTTGCTTGTGCAGGGGTCCGTTGCTCAGAACAATTGTAGCGCTACAATAATTGTAACTGGGCTCCCGCCACAATAAAATGCGCTGACCTTACCAATAATTGTAGGCTACAATCCGCTACAATAGTTCTGAGCAATGGGGCCCCTGGTCTCAAATTGGTGTCACTTTAGACATTGAAACATACCTCCCATGTCAATCTATCTCAATTACTGCCCTACTTTGAAGTTGATGGCTTGGTTTAACAGTCACACCACCAGAAGATCAGTTGTCATGCATAGTACTCCCTTTGGAGTGGTCATTTCAATTTAGAAATTGCATTCAAGTATTTGAAGTGAAATGAATTTAAATATGTTTTAGCTAAACTAAAATTGCATTCAACATATTCTTGCTTTGATCATTGTGATCTTTCTCATGTGAACTTCGTCGAAAATGGGTGAAAGATTTCCCGCAGCGACGTTACAACTTCTTATCCACTGACTCACACTTGATCTAAACAGTATACTTACAGTATATTTATTTAACACCTAAACAGAATAATCTATTAGCCTAAAAAGAAATAATCATTTGACCTACACAGCATGATATAATTACTTGACCTAAAAAATTTGTATATACAATACTTGACCCAATAGTATACCTACTTTACCAAAACATTAATTTATACTCACTTGACATAAAGATTATCCTAAACATCTACTCAATAAAACATAATTGTGCCTAGTGATATTCATAAATCTTCTGCAAAATGAAGTGTGAAATTTCACCAACAATCTTTATGAATGTCAGGAATTAACCTCAAGCTTTTAGATGGAGAATATTTCTCCTCGGTTTATGTCAGGAACTTATCGTATCCATAGATAATTTGTGAGTTAAGAACAGCTGTAGTAAAGTTTTGCAGCAGAACTATATTAGCCTGGGAATATGATAAGAACTCTAACTGGCTCTATCCTGACTAACACACCTTTCAACAAATTGTGGCATATGAGGGGGATATTTATATATTTTGATATACTATATTAACTCTGCCGAATTATGACCAATAGTTGCTCTGTGGCATCTCTGGTTGCCTTCGGAACAAAGGTTAAAGGCGTGGGTGTATTTTCCTTTTTTCCCCTCCCAATTTACCGAGATGGGATAAATCGTAAGTGAGACAGGTGCATGTTGGGAAATCAGTTCTCGGATGCTATATATGGCCTATTAAGTCTTGACCAATCGATTGAATGAAATTTCTTGAAGTGGTAACGTGACGTCAAACTCAGTCTGAAAATACCTCTGAGAGTTGCATTATTTTATTGACATTTTCCTAGACTTGCACCTTCAACATTTAATTTGATGATGTGATTAACAACCAGGGCCAGTGTCTCTCGAATAATGTCCCCGATGAAGGATAAGTATTATCCGATGGCGCTTATAATCACATCTGGTGCAGGAGTATTGCCACCAAATGACAAGAACAAAGGTTTCGTTCTGAGTCCCAGAACACTTCGGAGAGGACTGTTTTCGCTACTCAATTGCCTCGACATCCTCTGTTTTCCAATTAAACCCGGATTCATCCCATTTAGGAGCCGAACCAAATCCCGCTCAGGATCTTGATCCCTCTTTTGATAATGTCCACCTTTGGATCCAATAGTCTTCCTCCCATGTGACGCAATGATTGACCACATGCTCATATATATAGCCCACCACAAAATGATCACATTCTACAATATTTTATTTTATTTTATTTTTTTAAAATTTGGGTTTACAGTTGCTTTCAAGATTCTTTCATTAATATCACAACTTGTCAGTTTAGGGCAGGAGGAAACCTGCAACATCCATAGAGCTGACTATTGCAGTAAACCTGGAACCACTGGCTGGTACTGACAGACCAAGGATGATAACTGCATTGCCATGCTACAGTCAGCGCATCCTATCTATTGTGATAACCTCCGTGAACATTGATGCCAGGCTCCTGGGATGGGATTTGAACCCATTGGCAGTGTTCGAAATTACCTCTGGCCCACTGGCATGGCCATTTCTCACAATGCTAAAGGTATCCTATGGGCCAGTAGAAATTCATGGTTTTTGTAAACATTTGTTATTTGTATTATTATTCGGGCCAGTAAGTTTCCAGTGGTAATTTCGAACACTGCCCTTTGGTCCAAACGTTCTACCAATGTGATACGACCTGCTCCTTTTACAATGTATGTTTCTACATGCTTCCTTTGGACATTATGCAGGTCTGGTGGTTTGATAATATTATATTGTCCGATTGGGTGAGATATTGATACACTCCACAACTATCTGACATCAATACTGGGTCGTACAGTCTTACCACAGACTTCTGTCTGGACCCACAAACACGACTTGACTACGTGAGATTGGCGATAACAGAGATATTACTATCATTGACAAACTCAATTACAGAGACAGATATCATTCCAATGATCAGAGTTGTGTAAGCAAATTGATGAATATTGGGCGAAAATAATCCAGCATAATTTGGTTTATTCAGATTTGTAATCTAATTTTTACACGCATTGTGAATGGGGCTGTTGTGGCGTTACTTAATGCACCTAGAATTATGATAGTTATGAAATACATGGCATTCTGCGTTTCTGCTTGGAATTATTATTGGGTGAAATTATTGACCATGGATGTGGCTATGAATAATGGATATGGACATGGACATTTATAAGAATGTGGATATTACGGTACTATTGATTATGGATATGGATATACATGCATTTGATTAAACTGATTTGGATATGGACATTGATAAGAATGTGGATGTAGACATGGACATTTAATATGTGGATATGAACATATATATGTTTGATATAGATATGAACATGGATATGTTATATATAGATATGAACATGGATATTTAATTTAGATATATACATGAATATTTAACCCTCTCCATGCCGGAGGTAACAGCAGATGACATAAACAGTAGTGTGTATGCTTAATTATTATGATATAAAGACATTTGATAATGCTAAAACAATACTTTTTTTAAATAATATTAATAGATACAAATATGGCACATACTGGGTATGAATATTGGTATGGGCATTGGTATGGAATAAAATAGGCACCAATTTTTAATTATTATTGGCTGAATTGAGAGTAGACTGTATTTTCTTGATCTAGTAATCCCTACTTTCCTTGACAAATATCTATCAGCTTCCATTCAGGGTTTTTGAATATTGTTCGATTCCATCTCCAACAACTGATGGCCATAAACCTTCATCTCCACCATTTTCATGTCGGCCATCTTGAAAACCTGACTTTGTGGTCACCACAGGGACCAGTCATTTAATATATGGAGAATCAAGATCATCGCCTGCTTTATGTCTGCCACAATGATGTGTAGTGACACTACCTTAGCGGAAATGTCAACAGCCCAGTAAACCAAGGCATGGGTCAGTGGTTTCTTTATCCATTCATACAGGACTTCTATCCCTCCACTAATCAACCGTTCAACAATTGCCAGGAATCTATTCTGATTTCTTTGAAACCAGGTTCACTGTCATTTTCCTATTCTGTGGTCATGAATATTTATGTTGTCTTATTAGCATTAAGGCTAAGTCGTACATTGGACTAAAGCGCATTTTATTCAAGGATTTTAAAATTGGTAAACATAGGACACATATTATTTTGTGGCATAATCCATATTGCATTATTAAAGAATTTCTAAACATATTAAACATTAAAACAAAACAAAAAATAAAAAAGATATTCTCACTTTGTTCATATTCATATAGTTGGGATTTTTATTGGAGTAGATAATGACATTTCAATTACTGTAGAAAACAAATATAAGATGAAGTAATCAATCATGATCGTTATTGCACAATGTATTAGACCCACATTTTTGCAGCATTAAATTTCTTAATGATGATGGCCATATAATATGCTTCATCAACTCGCAAGAAAACATTAGTGCTATCTTGAAATTAATGAGACAAGACATTGATGTTGGGTGTAATCCATTTCAACTAATTTTAAATCGATAACATTTTCAACTTTTGATAATCATGGATTTGTCCCCTAAATATCAATACAGTAATTTAGTAATAGACATACTTTGCCTGAAATATTGTCACTGATAACATTGTTTTTCAATTCTATCTTTTATTAAACAATTAATTTAATTAACTATACCATAATCATCTAGGATTGACCAACTAGGCAAATAAATAACTTACGGCTACTTCTTGGTTTTATATTTCATCCTAGTGATAAAACAAAATTTGCTGTATAAAAACATCTGCTGGATAAAAAAATCCCAGAAAATATTAATAATCCTGAAATCTATTCCAATGTAGCATTGGCAGATATGTATTCCGTTACAGTGCAAATTTATCAGTGTTACAAAGGCTTTTATGCAGACAATAGCTATCAGCATTCAACATACTACCATAGTTGAAGAAGAAAAGAACCGGTTATATTTTCATGGACCAAAGAAATTACAATGAGTAATCATGCTAATATATCCCACAAACATTGTATATCATTCACATTGTGTCATTGTGCAACGGTAAAAAAAACCAACCCATTATTTTCCATTATTCAGCTGAAATATTATCTCATGAATACAACACAAATAATGATTAGTAGAAGATATGTGAAAACTTCAATAAGTTAACATTACAATATTGAATGCATTCATAAAACATTTATTCTCATAAGGTTATTGGGTGCTGCTGCACAAATTGAGTTAAAAATTATACTGTAATCTCCAAGTTCAGGACATTTCCACATTGCCATTGGTACTAGTCTAGGAGGATGCGACTTTTGACTTTCTTTCCTTGTAATGTCCAACTGTCAGCAATTGTTACATGAATATTTGACAAAGTTGTCACTTTCATTGCTAATCATAGGCTGGGACAAGAATGAGAATAGGTACATAGTATGTCAATTCTATAGCAAAGGTTCACTAGTAGTTTGTCAGACACCATGTACGTCAAATCTAGGTATGGAAAAAAAGTTCACTAGATATAGTTTGTAGGACATCATGTATGTAAAATCTATGGTAAAAGTTCACTGGTCAAATAGGCATAGTTTGTAGGACATAATAGATGCAAATCTATTTGACCTGTGATATTGTTTTGTTTGTGTAACATTGAATTGATAATTGTATCTACTGATTTGATCATTGTGTTGACTCCCCCATGGGCATTGAGTTGTGGGGCATTGGGTTGTTCTTGGGCATTGAGTTGTTCTTGGGCATTGCGTTGTAGAGCATTGGGTTGTTGGGAATTGAGTTGTTCTTGGGCATTGAGTTGTTGGGAATTGAGTTGTTCTTGGGCATTGAGTTGTTCTTGGGCACTGAGTTGTTGGGAATTGAGTTGTTCTTGGGCATTGAGTTGTTCTTGGGCATTGCATTGTAGAGCATTGGGTTGTTGGGAATTGAGTTGTTCTTGGGCATTGGGTTGTTGGGAATTGAGTTGTTCTTGGGCATTGAGTTGTAGAGCATTGGGTTGTTGGGAATTGAGTTGTTCTTGGGCATTGGGTTGTTGGGAATTAAGTTGTTCTTGGGCATTGCGTTGTAGAGCATTGGGTTGTTGGGAATTGAGTTGTTCTTGGGCATTGAGTTGTTGTGAATTAAGTTGTTCTTGGGCATTGAGTTGTAGAGCATTGGGTTGTTGGGAATTGAGTTGTTCTTGGGCATTGAGTTGTTGGGAATTGAGTTGTTCTTGGGCATTGAGTTGTAGAGCATTGAATTGATCATGGACATATAGTCTGAGATGACATTAACATTGACATTGAGTTGATCCTTGACATTGAGTTGATCCTGGACATTGAGTTGATCTTAATATACACCAATATCTATTATATCGAGTTAAGTAATTTCCATTTAACACCATCACTTGTTCAGCAATAAATCCATAACATATTACAACCAACAAATGCATGATTACATAATAATGAAATCCATGAAATTAAAAAATAGTAATTTAAAAAACCTCTCAGCAATGGTGCTAATGCACAATTGAAATCAACATTAACCAAGCATATTGTGATACGTCAGATGCCTATATTATTTTATTCATGGCATCATGAGTTGTCTCTATCTGAAAGAAGGTTAATACTTCTATGTTACTGGCAACTGGAGATGCACTGAAGTGCAGCTAGTGTGTTTAATCAAGCAGAGAGAAGGTTTAGAAATGCAGTGCTTCGTGTTTTTTTCTGCTATGCCTATGGTTTTATTTATCCAATGACGACACCTGGGTTTTACTTCTGTGCCTGGATTGCAGACATGTTCATCTATTGCAACGAGATCTGGTCTGTCAATCAATAATACAGATCTACCTTTTCAGGTGGATGCAGATTGGGGGCCGCGGCGAATAGTCACTGCCGTGGCAGAATTTGCTGCGAGACTGTAACGCAGCACCAATGACGTCATTGGATAACTCCAGGCGATGGCCACTACTTAGAGACAGCGGGGGTAAATCCTGAACTATGGAAAAAACATGGATCCATCAATAATGTTGTCAACAGCGAAATCAGCAATCTTCGCGCAGGATTACATTGTGGATGATGAAAGAAAGAATAGAAAAATCTCGCATTTTATTATATATATACTGATATAGTTTTCATAGAATAATGATTACAGTTTACGGTATATTTATAGGCTGTCGGAACTATTTTGTTAAAATGTATTATAGTGGCATATAATGATACTCCAAATGTTTTACTACAGTCTTTTGAAACATGTCAAAGTTAATTAGAAACTGACGTCAACAATTTCTTCATTTTTGTGGCAGATTTATATGACATTGCAAACAGAAGCAATTACAACGCAACTAGTCAATATTTGAAATATCAAATTGCTCATGAACATATTGGGTCATTGGCAAACAGTTGCCACAAAACTGACGAGATAATTACGACACTAGCTAATTAATATTGGTGATGGAAGGAATGAGTTGGCGGTGTTATTAACAGGACACAGAATAATGATGCCATGACCCATGATTGACACCAGAGTTATCTGAGTCAAGGTCAGAGGTCTACCATTAACAAATAAATTGGACATGACTCCATGTTAACAACCTCCGCATTAGTGTCGACATGTGACTTTGTGTCACAATTTTCCTTTAGCGTTGACATGTGACTTTAGTTGTACCTTGTGGCTTTAGTATCACCATATGACTACCGTATATATAGTGTCACCATATGACTATAGCGTAACCATGACTATATAGTGTCACCATATGACTACAGTGTCACTGTATGACTATAGTGTCACCATGACTATATATAGTGTCACCATATGATGATAGTGTCACCATAATAATAATTATGACTATAGTGTCACCATATATGACTGTAGTATCAGCATATGACTATAGGTTATGAACCACCAATTTATTTGAATTTCCCGCCAGACGGATGCTTCGTACCCTAGTCAGTACTGCATAGATGGAATTCCTGGCCCTGGATTGGTG
>JAUTBX010067879.1:0-12566 GCA_032361465.1 Lepetodrilus tevnianus | reverse complement strand
TTATGTGGTAGTTGTTTGGTGGTGATAGAATTTATGCTGCAAATATTGCTATACAACTTGTGCCATAATAATAAAAATAATTTGATCTTTTGATCCGTATCGCTCACCTAGCAGGTTTATTTGTGACGATCGAGAGTTAACTAACTATACTGGAGAGATGTAAAATCAATACATTCAATGTGTAGGCTTAATAGTAGCAACCTTTTATTCCAGGCAAAATAATTCTACTCTACTCTACTCAAAGTATGTAATGAAAAATAGAAACAATTTATTTCTTAAATAACCTGTGATATTTTCATACAGCATATGACTGTTATATCAGTGTTCCAAATAGAATCCATCCGCACCCACAACGGGTTATCTTCAGCGAGGACTGGTAAAGTTTTAGTCTTGCACGTTCGCATATTATGGTAAATTTTTTTAATATTTTTTTTATATATACATTTTAAAAAAACAACTTAACAGCCCTCATGTCTAGCAGTGAAATTGCTGTAGTTTTATATACTTGTTATATGTCAGTATTTCTTAAGTAACTTGTGATTTGTCTGTACAGGGGAAGGTTAAAACACGGGCGACACTTCACGTTCAAGAGTGTCCTGAACGATGTGGCCATCACTCTAGTCTCGCCCAGTGTCATTGGGTCCATCGCCGACGAAGAACATCCGTACGCTGCCCACGGAACTTGGCTACAGGTGGGAGAGAATTCATAATAATAATAGTAATAAATAATAATAATAATAATAGTAGTAGAATTATTGATAATAATATTATTAATAATAATAACATCCATATGCCACCCACAGAACTTGGCTAGAGCTAGGAAAATAATAATAATAATAATAATAATAACAATAATAACATCATCCGTACACTGCCCACAGAACCTGGAGGTAGAGAATTAATAATAATACCAGTAATAATAATAATAATTTGTTTTATATGCACCAATTTTATAATAGTTTACATGTACTATTTTTGCTCTGCAGTTTTACCATTGTGATGCTTTATGTTTCTGATATTATATTTCTGGATGATTTTGTTTTGCAGGTGTTGATAGATGACCATTTCATCAGAGAAATGTGTCACGATATCGAAGGACTAGCATGTCCTAATGATGTAAGTACATATTCAAACTTATTTCTTTATTAATATTGTTTTGTTTTTTATCTCGCGATAAAACAGTGTTTTAGTGCACCCATATCCCCAAGTCAAATGTTAATTGATGTAGTGACACCTAATGTTCAGTATGTAGTATGTATACTCCCCAGGGAGCTGAGAAGGAATTGAGTGAACACGGATCCATTGACCGGGGATAATGATGTGGCGCTTAGAACATGCCTTAGGGGGTGGATTTGGCGCATTATAAGTGGCCTATTATTATTATTATTATTATTATGTAAAGACAATGCAGATTTTCTATTGTATACATTTTCACTAATTTTGGTCCCATCTTGCCATTTCAGATGATGTGCCCAAAGACATACAGTTGGCCAGAGAAGAAGCTGTGCATCACCATTCTACCAGACGAGATTTAGCAGGTCGGGACGCAAAAGCTGTGCATTTTTTCCCAGTGGCATTTCCCCCTCAAGTGATGGCAATACTGGATCCATTCAGCCAGTAGTTGCTGTGAGATACGCATGACGACAGGCTTACAGACGGCCTCAGCCAACAAGCTACTGCCGACGACGAGAGCTTGTACCTCGCCTTGCTTTATACTTTCTCTGTCTCGAAACTCCGGACATCTACAGGCAGAGAGAGAGAGATGTAAAATATAGAGATCTGTAGTTTCTGTCACATTCAACTTCAAAACTGAGAATTCCTGAGTATATTATATCGCATAATTTCATTGATTCACGTCATATTTAACAGGGTTACCCATGTTGACATGCAAGTTAGAATATTCAACTTCAAATGGGAGAATTCCTGCGAATATTTCATGTCAAATATAATCCACACTGTTGATTATGCAAACTTTAATACACAGTAGAAATCCACCACGTATGTGGAATAATACGTATAAATTTACGTATTTGAAGTTGAATATGGGAAATCTAAAGGTCTCTCTTGATACTGACTAGGGGAAAGATAGTTGTCATAGGATGTTTTAATTAATGGAAGACTTATTTCAGTATGAGAACTGTCATTTCTTGATTATGTTTCATGTAGTTTATTTTTGTGCTTGGTGGGACAATAATGACAAGTGCTTGGTAAATAAAAAGGCAGGTGTATTTTAGGTTTAAATAAAGTTGTAGGAATGGCTGAGATGTAGTGCCTATTTCTTTTGGACCCTGATGAATTGGGTCCAAAAACATGTAGTGATAAATCTCAACATCTTGTAACGGCACCATTCCTTGTCATATTCAGATAATTTTACCCCATCTTGTTTTTATAAATGTCAATGTGACATTATTTTATTTGTCTGATTTTAAATATTAAAAAATTAATGAGATTTAAATTATTATGCACATAATTAACAAATCTACTTTTGGTACATAATCTATATATGTATTCAATATTGTACCCAACTTATAAGTACATAATTATACTGCTTTTATGTAAACCCATCCTGGGTATGAAGAATATGTAACACCTGTAGGCTGTAGGCATTATGAACAACTGGGATATGTCACTAGTAGGTATTGGACCCATATTGAGTTCCTTATACATATAACCTGTAAGTATTGGGTATCCCCACTCGCCTGAGCCATTTATCCCAATGCTAAAGGTATCCTAAGAGCGAGTAGGAATTCATGTCTTTTGTAAACATTTATTGTATCATTATTCAGGCAAGTACATTTTAAAGTTAGTTATTATCCCTGTAATACCTGTAGGTATTAGGTATTAAGACCCAGAATGGGTATTCAATAGGTATCCAGCTTGGGTATTGGACCCAGATACTGAGAACGCTGTATAAATCTTTAATATTACAAATATTGTAAAAGTGCTTAGATTATTAGGTGCTGTCCTGTATGTATATTGCAATATCCCTACTCACACACACAATATGTTAACCTTCACTCTGTCAAGGGCAACTGGAGATGCCCCACAAGAACAGTGCTTACCGTATATATATATCACATGTTTGTTTGTTATATTGATGAAGAAAATACCAAAGTATTAGATCAATGATATGACATATATATACTGTTATGCAATGCATGCTTGTATGTTTCCATGTACGATTTTGACATCATCTCACCCCTGGCGTACTTAATTCTGTTCAGGACTCTCTTCCTGTTGTACCCCTGGGATACATCTAGACGAAAACTTGCACAAACGCTCGACCAATGAAATCATTTTCGCAATGAATTTGGTGTAAAAATCTGTCTGAAATTATTTTATCATTGTTCAATTTATAGCTCCTAAACTGTTCGCAAATGGGTGAAAGATTCCCGCAGCGAAGTTAAACTCCATATTCACTCACTCACTGTTTGCAGAAGTTTATATCCAGATGTATGCCAGGTGTACCGCAGGAAATGAGTCATGAACAGAATTAAATACCCCTGTGGTGCGAGGATGGCTATTTGATAGCTACCTGTATATTAAATATGGCATCGTGGAATGTATGTTCGTATTATGATTAGTCTTGTATGGTATTTAATATTCACAGTTCAATTTGTTGATAATTCATGCTTAGGAATTGAATTTGTTCTCAGTTTTTAATCCATACCGTGGTAGCACTTTTGTATTTTCCAATTCTGGCTATCGTTTCTCGACGCTCTCATATTTACTCTTGCATAAGCACTCTCGCATGGCGATCGGGGACTTACGAAAGCATCACAGTTGATATGAATCGTTGCAAATGGGTGAAAGATTTTCGAAGCAATGTTAAACTTCATAATCACTAACAGATATGACAGCCACGAGAAATGATACCCAGACTGGCAACTGGAAGTGTCTCAGTTTAAATACTGTCTCGCTATAATGGTGGACTGTTCTATCATGTCTGTTCACAGCTGGATCAGTTGTTTGATGTTTGCGTATGCATTGTAATTACCATTGTTGGCTCCTAAGTACCAGTCATGATGGTAATAATGTAATCACAGTTGCACATTTTCTGCTGTTAATTACATTAATACAACTGAAATCCTGTGGAAAGTAAATAATATGCTAATTTATTTTGCTTTCACCTAAAAATGTAAACACGGTAAATATTTAATCTAATTATTTAATCTAATTATTATATATAAGAGAAAGGTTATTTTACACAACTCAATTTTATTTTACTTGCTTAGAGTAGTCGTATTTAATTTTGAGGATTTATTTTGTGAATGTTGTTTCTGTATGTTACAGCAAAAGTTGTCATTTGTTCAGAAAATTATGTTTATGGATCTATGTTGTAATTTCCTTATAGTTATACCCTTGAATTTTGTAACATAATTTTATTTATATTTTGTAGCAATGTTACTTTTAGATTTAAAATATGTATATTTTAATTAATGTTTTGAACTTTTGGAAATTTTATTTGTTGAACATTGACATCTCACCCCAGGCTAACAGCCTTTCATGATCTGAACAATATTGCTGAACAGGGTTTGTACAATTATAGAAATCTCACAAAAACATTTAACAATCAAAAACTATCATTTCATGTTTTCAAATACCATTTGACATCAATAACTGACATAATTTTAACAGTACCCAGGGTTTGTTACTGTGGATTCGTCCAGTGTTTCAAACTGCTGAAAGTCGATAATACAGTGTTTTGAGAATTATTTGATGAATAGAATCTAACATTTGTGTTAATGTAATACTGAATTTATTAAACTGGTCGGTGAAACAGTTTTACCAACTTGTTTAATAAATTCAGTATTAAATTAACACAAATGTTAGATCCTCTATTTACATGTCAAGTTTCAACATTGAATTTGCATGTTTTAATTTGAAGTTGGAATGATTCCCTCCATATATCCAATCAATATTTTTACCATCTATTTTCTGTATATAGACATGAAATTTGTATGTACGACTGTTTATGTTGTCCCATTTGGGTGAAAGATTTCTGCCATTACGTGAAGCAACAAATCTCACTGTTTATATCTCACCCTCATATTGTAAGGAGAGAAAATGTTGAACATTTCTCTATTTGTCCCAAGTCTATTGTTGTTGGTAAAAGTGTATGAAGTTTTTGGAAACATAAAATCATTTAAGATATTTCCCAATATTATTCTGGAAAAGAAAAAAATATGCTAATTTTGATACACTCTACCCCATGTTTTTGGTATTACATTGAACCCCAGTTTGTTACGTACTAAAATATTGGCTATACCCTTATCGACTAGCCCTTTGTGTTTACTATGTACATGTGTATATATACATCAATAGTGAAATATGAGTGTTGAATATCTATGAACATACCGGTATTGTCATAATTGCATAGCTTTATAGAAATCAATTTTCATAAAAGTTATCGATGAACATTAATAAAACATCTTCATCAAACTGTGAAGTTGTGCAAATATGAACATGTGCCTTCCTTTACCAAAAGTAAACCCACTTTATTTTAGTTTTCAAATTGTTGCGGTTTTCTTTTTACAGGTCCTTTTCATTTTCTACAAAATCTTTACCGCCAGATGCTATTTTTTTTAGTAAAATATATATACAATACGCATGTTTACTTATGTTAGGAATACATTTGTACAGTACTGCATAGACATTGCCCCTTATTATTGTCACGGTATTTGTAAGATGAAAGTGCTATTGGTGCACTGTTGAGTACATGTTTATGAAGTGTAGTCGCTGTAAACCAGTGATAATATATTATACTCACAGGAAGAATGAGAGTGTATGTATAAAAACAAAAAAAAGAATGTCAGAATAAATGGTAAAGAAAGCTTGGAATGTTTTCTCGTTTGTTATATTATGCTATTTTTGAGAATTGAGCATTTGCTCAGCAGTGATTTTATGGGCACTTGATGCACTCTTTGTGATGAACGTATTTGCTACTGATGAAGAATCGGAGTCTGTAATGTATTATGCAGGACTAAATTGTGACCGTGAGAATTAAATCGTACTCTCGGTGCCTGGTTACATGACTGAAAATAAATATGTGAAGATATCGATGGCACACTGTAACATTAAAAACATTCATGTGCATGATATTTTGGTTTTGCCATCAAGTATTGTCACAGTGGGAATGTATAAAAACAAATAATATCATAATATAAATTTTATTTATGTAACAAATATTTACAAATTCTTACGTAGAACAAGTATAAATCTTCCAAGTTTGTCAAGAATTACAAATCAAATGAATGAGAAAAATGGAACAATTTTCATGATAAGAAAGCATACTTTTGATACAGCTGCTTATTGCACAAGACAAGAATGATGATAACTTCAAACTACAGTATTACAAACAGACTTGATTACATCTACACCTGTGTGAAAGTTTCAATGCAGTGATCTCTCCATGGACACATTCCAACTTATCTGTGACATTGTGACCAGGGATATCTATAACCTAAGTATAATTAGGCCTCATTCAGTCGTACAGCTATGACATCATCCTGTTTCATCGACACATGATTTTACAAGTGCTATGTACAATAGACAACAATAGATTACTAAAGTTTTCATTTCATACGAGGTATGAACATCCTATCTTAAACAGGGTTAGAACCAGAAAATAACAAGAGGGGTCTAGGCGTAATTTTAATGGTGGCAAATCTGTAATATGCAGATTTTCAAATAACCCCAGAACCTCCAGTAATTCGAACATTGAAATATCTATGAATTATTAAATGAAATCTTGTATTTATAAACCTGATTCTCCTGCACTGGTTTCGACCTATGAAGAAATCACCTCACTCTGACACAAGTAATGTCACTTGGATACATTTGTACTTGTTGGAAACTATTTGAACAAATGATCATACCAAAGAACATTCACGACACAACAGACACGAGTATGTTGCATAAATACATTTTCACACATTTGGAACTATTTTAACCAATGATCATCAGGTATCGCCAGGAAGGAGGCCTCACGGTACAGCACATTCATGTCTCAAAAGACAATGTCATTTTAATGCCTTTTTACTGGTTTGGTTCTACGTAATAAGCACATCGATGCGACTAGGCATGAGTAATGTCATATATAATCAAGTCACTTCCTGTTGGGCAATTCACCTCCTGGGTCTTTTTAGTGGCGGACTCTTTTCTCTCCTGCTTCTAGTCTGAGGCGGTGGTGCGGGGGCGGCCATTGACCGAGTCTCCCTCTGCGTGACGGTGGGTGATGGTGGTGGGGATGGTACGCTCCTCTGGCGCCGAGTGACTGGGGGTGGGGGCGACGGAGGCCGCTGTACCCCCCTCCGCGTCATCGAACCCGACGGAGACAGAACTGGAGGGCTCCTTCCTCGTCTGGTCCTTGGCGGGCTTTCTGAGAGGAACGGAGGACTGGGTGACCTCTTGACCCTCCGACCCATGACCTCTGGGGGTGAAGCACTCCTCCCGCGGCGAAGTCGACTGGAAGGACTCGACCCCCTCCGAACTCTTCCGATGAGTTCTGAGGGATGAGGAGGGCTTCTCGCTCCTCGACGTCCTCGTGTCATCATCTCCGTGGGCGATGGAATATGACGACCTCGCGTCACCATTTCCGTCGGGGAAGGGATTTGTCTTCTCGAACTCGACCGTCGTGTGTGTCGGATTTCCGGAGGAGAAGGTGAGTCATCGAGTTCCGGAATGGAAGGTGGTTTGTCCATCATAGATGACGAAAGTCGGCTTGGGGAAGGCGAGTGACCGTAAACCTCGGATGGCGATGGAGGTCTGTGAGGTGACTCTCTGAGATCTGGAGGTGTCATCGGCCGTCTCGGTGATGGCGGACGTCTCCCCATTGGAGATGGTGGACGTCGTAACGGAGAATCCTGCCATCGGTCTGGAGGCGACATTGATCGGCGTCCGGGCATCGGAGGCGACGACGGCCTCCTTCCTGGCGATAGCTGACGATGACGGAGATCTGGTGGTGACGGGGGGCGCCTCCGCATCGGAGGCGACGGAGGACAGTGGAGATCTGATGGAGATGCTCCTCGACGAGACTGCCTCCTTGACGACGGAGGGGACTCTGGCGATGGAGACTGGTATATGTCCGGAGGTGATGGCGGTTGGGCCAGCAATTCTGGGGTCATAGGTCGTCTCCCGCGTGTCGAACACGGCTCCATGGGTGACGGCGGTCTGAACATCTCCTGACTGGAACTCCTGCCCATCCTCATGTCCCGTCTGTCAGAAGGCGACGGTGACCCCCTCATCCTCATCTCTGGGGACCCGGGTCGTTTAAGCGGCGAGGAGGACCCCTCTCTGTAAGGAGGCCCTCGTCCCGAGTCCTCCCATCCTCTCCCCGGGGAGGCGGCCGGCCTATTGAAGCTGTCGGAGCCGCTGCTGTACGACCCCAGGGGAGAGCGAGACCGGGGTGGGGACCGACTCTCCATCGTCCCCCGTGGAGATCTGTGGGACTGCCAGTCCCGGAAAAACTGTCCGGTGTTCTTCGTCATTGATCTGAGAAAAGAAAGACGTGAATTTTAAATCTTTCGAATTATTAAGGTAATTATTAGTAGTATTGTAAATCATGTTTTTTCTATGATTGTATGAATGATTAGTTGCTTAACATTGTAACAGGAATCTTTCACATACACAACAAAAGCAAAGCGATAGACAATATTATTAAATATTTTAGAATGAGTAGATTTATATTTGATGGTACGTCGACACACAAACTTACATTTGCCTGGATCGCCTTTCAGCTTCACCGAAGAACATGTGTCCCTTCCTCAGTCTATTGTCCATCCGAGTTTCCATACGAGGGTCCATTCTCGATGAGTTGTCCATTCTCGACGAGTTGTCCATTCTCGATGAGTTGTCCATTCTCGATGAGTTGTCCATTCTCGATGGGTTGTCCATTCTCGAAGAGTTGTCCATTCTCGACGAGTTGTCCATTCTCGATGAGTTGTCCATTCTTGCATCCATTCTACCAACAAGCCTATTATCCATGTTCATCCTGTTGTCCACTCTTGTAGGCAACTGTCTAGTTCTTCGCTCCGCCTCTCCGAAATCCACTTCAGCCAGCCTAGCCTGTCGCAGCCTCTTCTCGGCTTCACCAAAGTTCACCTGGTTGATTGGCGTCTTTCCAAGGTTTCGCTTCCCGTCGTCATCGACGACGTCGTCAAAGTCCGACTCTGAACTGATATCCGAGCACGACTGTAGACTCACCACCCGTTCCAACGACAAGCTTCTCCGACGCTTCCGCTCCTTGGGAGGCGGCGACATCGACCTGGATGCAGACTCCGATCGTGACTGAGATATCGACCGTGACCTTGACCGTGACCTTGAACGCGAGCGTGACTTAGATTCGCTAGAACGGCTGGAGCTGGATCTGCTCCTGCTCCGGGGTTTCTTCTTCCGACCGGACTTCCTCCCTCCTCTCCGGACAGTCCTTCCGAACATGTCAATCTCCTCCCCGCTGGAACTCGCAGACCTGGACCGGGTGCTCTTCGAACTATCGTCTCTGCCTCGGCGTCTCCGTCTCCTTCGACTTCCGGACCGACTTCCTGAGCGGCTGGACGAGTCCGAGGTGCGTCTCTTCCGTCGACGAGGGCGGTCCAAGTCAGAATCGTCGGAATCGGAGTCGCCTCTACGTCGCTTCCTGCCCAGTTTCATTGCTCTGCGGGGGGCGAGTTTGGATTCCGGGGGCAGTTCCACTTTGACGATCTCAACAGCCGGAGACTCGGTGTCTCGGTCGTCTCTGGATTCCGTGTCCTGTCCGTCTCGTGATGTCTCCGCGCTGTCAGACACGGTTATGGCGATCTCCGTTGTTGTCCGCGTGTCCGGCGTCACTGGGGAACTCCGCCGCCGACTGAAATGATTAATTAAAGTCATAAATATCAATGTTAAATAAAATAGAATATTGCATAAACTAAAGATTACTTAAATATTTTGTTCAATAACTTTTGTGCATGTTATTTGTGTGATTAAACATTATCGAAGGAATCTTTCACTCATACACAATGACAAAATGTAGATAATTGTAAAAAAAAGAGAAGAAAAAACATGACAAATCAGTAATAGTAGACTCTTATTTAGTCAACAAAACAGCATTCAGAACTTTTTGATAGCAGGTAAAAAAAAAATTGAGAACTTGTATGTTAAATAGAAATATATATTGCACAATCTAACGAGATGCCAATGCAAAGGGAGGTAAGAAAGACACATACCCACTGCGCAGACCACCAGGCGTAGCTGTTGGTTCTGGAGCAGCTGGTGGGGTCATAGGTCGTCTGTGACTTATCCTGGGCTTGTAAAGGTCATCAGTGCTGTATCGCTGACTGGATTTCGTCTTGCTGTCGCCTTCGGGTGACTTTCCCCTGCAGGAAATAGGAGTAATGTATCAAAATGTGTTACAATCTTAAATATATGACCATTATATGTCTAGCGCTGATTCATTATGGCTATTGTAGACAAAAATCATTTGTCACGATTATAAATAGGACTGTCATAGTCTTAGCTTTGGTTCGTCACGAATGTTACCTAGTAGACACTAAATATTTTCCATTAAAGTTGAACAAAATAATAAGCAATAATTTAAAGGGTTTCAGTTTTACGTTGCAGCAGGAATCTTTCACCCATATGCAATAACTCAACAGGAAGAAAGCCAAATAGTGTATTTGTTAATTAACCCTATCTCTACTGGATTCATTCCAATCACTAGGCAATGACAACAGAAAGTAAGACAAATATTGTATGTTAATTTACTCTCTCCCTGTTATATTAATTCAGATCACTGGTTAATAGGCCATAATCTGGTAGCCTCCAGCATGTATAGAGTTAACACAGATCAGCACGCACCTCCCGGAGTCTTTTCGTCCCCTCCTGGTGACCGGTTCCTCGTTCGGACTGACTGTCCTCTGCGACCTCCTCAACGGCGTTTGACTGCTCTCCCCGGAACCGAACCTCTTCCTCCGCGGAGTGACCCTGTCAGATTCCGCCCTGGACGACGTGTCCGAGATGTCGCTGTACGGCGAACCCGTCCGGTCCATCCCTGTCCCCTCGCCTCCTTTCCCATCCTCGCCTCCTCTCTTGCGTGACCTCGTGGCGTGCACCGACTGCCCGATGGTCAGACTCGAGGCGGAGACCGCAGCCATCTCGATGATCGGAATTGGCTGCTCGGGAAGCGGGATGTTTCCGACGCTGTCCAGGATGAACTGCTCGTCCTGAGTCGGAGTGGCCGGAGAGCTGGCTTGCACCTCCTCCTCCTCCTCCACCTCCTCCTCGTGGATGATGTACACGGAGGTGTCGATCTCCACCATCTCCTCCACGATCTCTGTCTGCAGTTCCTCCGAGTAGCTCTGGCTGCTGAACGGCTGCTGCTTCTCCGAGAAGATGCTCTCGAACTCCTCCGAGGCGTAGCGCTTGTTCCGAGTCCGCTGCCTCCTCAGTGCCAGCTTCCTCTCCACCTTCTGCTGCATCAACTGCTCCTTCAGCTGCTCCTTGGTCGGACGCTTGGACCGCGGCTTCCTCTCGGGCCGTCCTTCGTCCTCGTCCTGCGACGTCGTGGAGGTGATCGATGCTTGAGATGAATTCATAAATTCCTCGGATTTGTTGGCTGAAGGAAAAATAAAAATATATTTCTGATTTGTTTCTCTCAAACTCGTAATTTTACATTGTCAGCCTCAAACTGTCACTTTGTGCAATTGCTTAATTTGCAAGTGTGCATACATAAACCAGCGTTGTAATAGTCAGTTGTAGCTAGGTCATGTTCCAGGTTAATTTAAATTAAAGTAGAATACGATAAACTCCTCAAAATCGCAACCATGCGTAAAAACATTGAAGAGCTTTCAGAGTTTATTCTTTACTAAAATATGTTCTCCTTTATTACCCATATCATCTGCCTTTTCCTTATCTTAAGCCTACGCTAGAACTACATTAGATATTTCCTTTTTTTACCTGTATCATCTGCCTTCTCTTCTACGGATGACTCTGTTTTGCTCTCCTTGGCTTTCTTCTTCTCCTCTCGGAGTCTGGCCTTCTCTTCGTCCCGTTCCTTCCTCTTGGCTTCCAGTTCCGCTCGTCTCTGTTGCCGCTTGAGGTATCTCTCCTCCTTCTCCTTCGCCTGCAAATATGACCACAGATAGTGAAGTAGTGAAATGAACTTGGCATGCGCAGACCTGATCATCAGAGTATGATTGTGTGCAGGCATGGCAAACAGACAATGTGTAATTTCAGTAGAAAACAAGCCATGTCCAATAAATCTACCCCAAATAAATCGACCCCTGAACAAATAAAACACTGATTTCCATGGAAAATTGCTTGAGGAGAACATGTTATAATAATAATAATAATAATAATGGCCATTTATACCGCGCCATATCCACCCACTGATGCTCATAGCGCTACATAATATATACATATTAATTTAAAACTAAATACATTAATATACAGGAATATATAAGAAATAAGAGTCAATGATAATAAAGCCGGAATAGATGGGTTTTAAGAGAAGATTTGAAACATGTCAAGGATGGGGATTGTTTAATGGTAGATGGGAGAGAGTTCCACAGTGTAGCTGCTGCGTAACT
>JAUTBX010067768.1:0-12567 GCA_032361465.1 Lepetodrilus tevnianus | reverse complement strand
TATTAGAGATATATATATATATATATATATATATATATATATATATATAGCAAGGCTTGTATCCAATTCAGCTGGGAAAAGGGTTAATACGTTATTCTACGCAATGCTGTAAGTTTATAAGGTTTATGACAAGAACTGCAAACTATGTCTGAGTGTTTTGTTGATCTATAACCCCCAAGCACAAGCAATAACTGAGCCCGATAACACATGTAGATAAGGGAATTGTTTACTGCTAATTGTAAACTTAAATAAGAATTTATGTTTTACATTGGCACCTTTAATAACAATGGGCATTATCTGTGTATATATATATAGCAATATATATATATATATATATTACTCCAGTTTATCCTTTGCTATACCACATTTGCATGACTTCCTGTATGAATCACCGGTCAAGAAAGTACTGTAAATGACTATCTCTGCGTGTCGTATTATAAACAAAGTATGGAATATCGTATACATTTCAAATTAGGTCTATAGGTTTCCATTAACTGTATTACAGTATCAGAAGTTTAAATGACACTGTGCTATACATGTACCTAACATTAAAACGTGTACACGCCTTGGGATGTGTTCCTATTGTAGATGAGCAATCAATATATACTATTTTATTTTCATATAACTAGGTAATATAGATGTAAGTTACTAAGTACCACCTTCACTTAAAAAATGAATATTAATTATTTAGGTTCTCTTTGAAGTCAGCAGCTGGCACCCTGACATCCTACACTAGAACAGGTCACTTCTAAAAGTGATGTTCAATGTACTGTATAATTTAATTTTTAGGGTGTTGTATTATGGGATTTTTTTCTTTTCTTTGGGATCTGAACTAAGGTGGTTCTCAGTGTGAGTATGCTGTATAAACATTATCTGTTCAGTGCTTATGAAGAAACCTAGGCAGCGTAAATCCCACAGCTGTGAAGCTAATCATTATTAATTTTACCAGGCAATTATCTCTTAACTTCATGTCCACACTTCACGAAACGAGCGTGAAACAAGCGGGGTTACGTCTTTGGCTCCATCGGTAGAGCGTTGGCCTCGCAATCCAGGGGTTCGAATCCCAGGATCGGCAGTGGTCCTGTTTCACTACCAGGAATTGCATGTGTCCACTTTACTCAAATTAATTTCACGTCGCGACTATATTAAATCTATTTCCAACTCGGACTAGATTTGGTAGGGATTGTTCACGGCCCACCTAGCTTTACTGTGAGTGGTGCGTCAATGCTCCCATGGCATGCTTACAGAACCGTATAGCATATCGCCCACCAGTGCGCGTTATGGATATGCATCCTAAGCCAATCAGTATATTCTGTACATGTGCATCAATATATACTAGTATTCTGATTAGCGCGTGTGCAATGAAATGCCATGACATCATATACTGAGCTTATTATTACTCCACAAGTTCCGCAGGTGTGTTACGGTATGTATTGATCTTGATAAATCATTGGAATATTGTCGAGTACAATTTAGATAATGCAGCCAATACGTGCAATGCAAAACATGTTACATGTACACGTGGATAAGTATTCACAGAATAACCAGAATAGTATACACCTCGGCATGGTTAAATTACAGAATTACATGTTTAGGTTATCACAGGCGACCTTACATACTATAACATTAATTAGTAATATATAGTAATTATGGTAATTAACGTCTGTAACCATTTCGGTTGATTGCACTACGTATAGTTGGCCGTCATTGATGGACACATTACTGAACGAATGTCTGCACTATTGACATATTGATATATTATGATCCATCAAATAATGACTGAACGAAGTGGAAAGTTATATATTAATTAGTACTAATATAGCAATATTTGTTGTTTTCTTGCTAATAGCAACGGTTTGACCGACATACGTGTCGTCATGGTTGGAATATCAATTGTCAATTAAGAACATACAATTTTAATATTGCCAATGTAACGTAATGCAATTCAATACGTTAATTAATTGCTATTCATAATTAACAGTCATAACTTAGTATGTTCACTTCCGGGTAAACATTAATTCCATCTTCTAAGGGTGTGCTTTGCCTCTGTGCTTGTTTAGGAACCATCTACATGATCTAGCTATCTAGCGTAATTACTTTTCCCGGAATTCGATATCTAACAAATTAGGAAACAAAAAACATAAGACATTTTTAATTAAGACACATTTATTTAATCAGGGCTGTGTAAACCGTAGGCCCTACACGACAGAACCTTAACGGATATAATGGCATTTTGCTGTTGGCTTTCCATTAAGTTGGAATGGAAATGAAATGACTTGAAGTAAGATGAGTAAAACACCCACATTACCGATATTTGCAGATCTGCGACATTGTACAAATACAGTGTCGAAGAAGACGCGAGTGTGTATGTGTGTGTGTGTGTGTGCGTGCGCGTGTGTGTGTGTGTGTGTGTGTGTACGTGTCTGCGCGTATGTATGCGTGCATACATGCACATCGTATACATATGTGCATGTATACAATTGCGTTACTCATAGACACACAGACAGATAGAACTAGTTTATGTAAAGTACATAAAACAACAACTGGCTTTATAAAACATTATGTTAATGTCCTGCCACAAAGAAAATATTGGTTTACGTCATGGTACAATATTTACACAACAGAGAATTGGTAGCTTGAAGGATGAGATTGGCATGTGAACGATAACCTTGCAGCGCTATGAACGTCAGCTGAATCGCATGGAGTTGAGAAGGAATTGAGGGCACACAGATCCTTTCACCGGGATGAAAATGAAGCGATGTTTTAGAGCGTGCATTTAACGCAATAATAAATGTTCACATTATTAACATAATACTATAAGAATAATAGCATACACGATTATTAGAAAACATGTGTTCCAATGTACATAAATTCTACGCTGTTTGTATTATTTTCCATATACATACATGTACCATTTAATGGCACCAATTGTCGATGTCTCCTTGGAGTACAATGTCTAAGAGGAACACGTAGACCATTGGTCATTCGTTTAAACTTGCTATCCACTTTACGTTTATTCTGGGAGGTTGCAGAAGTACAAAAGCTATCTCCTTATGCGTTTTATCACAGAGAATTGTCTTACGGTGGCATTCATGCTCGCCAATTTGTCAGATGGACGAATCGTGTGCGCTCTAACTACGCTATCTTGGACATTGGCGTATGTCTGAGAGCGGTACTAAACAAACGTATAATGCCCATGAATGCCTTACGGGTCGATTGTAAAGACAATGCAGTCTTGGATCTGCTCAGCAATCAACTCTTATCATTACGGTGAGCTCAGGAAAGTGTTGCGCAATGTTGCAGTTAATGTATTTCTTATCTGAAAAGGCTTTCGAGAGTATTCCTTTGGTGTATGAGCGAGTCCAGCATGCTAACACAACTTTGATATGTAAGGCACTTCATATGCAGTATTATCAGTAACACTTACAAGTTCTTGGAGATATGGATAATTGCATATAAGATTTATGATTCAATATCCGATTTATAATAATTGCCTTTGAGATCCATCCAATTTGAAAAAAAAAGGAATTTGTGTGATTTCAAGATAAATATATAATGTTTGAAATGAGATTTGTTAGATTATAATAACACGTTGTTATATTTCCTATTCATGTAATAATATGAGACAATGAACATAGATATTATATATTTGAAGTATACATTTTCTGTATCTGTATAATATATATCACTACACATAGAACACATTATGTCCAGGTAATAGTAAACTGAACGGAAAACAAACCTGATATTTTAGTCAGGAGTTCTTTATAAAACCTTCTTATTAAATTAATATTCCAATGAATAAAATAGGTACTAGTATTGCCAATAATGTTGACATAAGCCATAAGTACAACCTTGCAAGCATAGTATACTGCTCAAAATTGTCCAAGCATTCCCATCGTTGGAGAATTGTTGTATACAAATATACTTGTTACAATAGAATTGCACACATGTTCATGACCTATGCATAACATGGCAACATCTGCATAAGGCTAAATATTCTTGTTCCAAAATCAATTCTCCACGCAGAGCATGTTAATAGCCTACTAGTTTTGTGGTAAAATAAACACTGAACATAATATAGCCAACTTTATCTGATCCAACGGAAACACAGTACGCTTGAACGACATACGATCTTTACTGCGTATCTCACCAATATAGGCGTCGATAAAATTATGATAAGGCTTTTATGCACTATTGTTTGCCCTCGTTGCAAATGAGCATAATGATATACTATTATTACAAAGTAGACAACATTACAATAATGCACACGTTTCCGGTGTGGCGCTGTGAGCATCGACAGCCGTATACACGATGATGAAAGGTAAACAAAGCGCAGGAATACGGCTGGTCGGCCACGTGATTTATAACTAACCTGATCAAAGAGGACTGCATATTATCAGCTGAAGGTCAAGCCAGGCTGAAGGGCAGGCTATTGCTCTTGTTGCATGTTTACAGAACTAATCCCAAATTAGTATTTATCCATGTCTGAGCCATCACCATAGCTAGGGTGTAATTATTATCTTGTAGTGCCAGCAGGACTGATCATAATTGATCATAATCTTGGAACAATTATTGATAAAATAATGCTAGTGATGATTGAGGGTTTGTTTGATTTTCAGCTATATGATGTATTAATGTAGTTCAGAAATAACCCGTAGAAGGGTTGACCCTATTTGCATGATGACCTAGCCTTTACGTCTGGTGCGACATGATCATTGAAGTGAAACTTGGTTTCTCGGAACTCATGGTAGTGTCAACCTCCTGTACAGCTTCAATGTTGAAAGTGTTTGTGATGAGAACACCAATATTGTATTTATTAGTTCATGCTATACCTACAGCGCTATTGACTACTCCAGACACTTGCATATTCCAAGTAGTGCCTGTAGCTACGAGGGCTGTATTGTATAAATGAATGAATGTCAAATGAACTAGTATCCAATGAACTGTTCATGAATCCCGGACGTTTTCAAATAAATCTTGTTTAATTTTTTTTTAATGAAACATCATTTAGATATATAGCTTACACTGGTTAATATATACTCTAATTATAATACTAATATGTGTATTTATATTCCGCTAAATTCCATGCCCTCTGCGAATATTCAATGCGACTGTATATGTGATGCGATGGATACGACTATAGTTTGGCATGAAATGCATTGACCCCCTTATTTCGTAGATTATCTCCGTAAATACTTCATGGAATGAAAAACAAAAACACTCATTTGCCCTAACCAAAATAAAAAAATAAAAAATATTTCACCAGTAATAACAAATCTGTTTATATAACGATCACCAAATATTTTGACTAAGTAGTACTTTATGCAATGTTTGGAAGCCAGCTTAGACAGCTATTTAGAATAAAAAATAGCAGCTGTATTGGCATTCGTATTGACGTAGGTGTCTTGAGTCGCGACTTGAATGTGGACAGCGTATAGGAGCTTGTTTGATGGCATTGGATAGAGCATTCCACAGTGTTGTGGCCGAGTAGCAGAATGAGTGCTGTCCGAATGGTTTAATTATCGTTTTTGGAATGCTCATGGGATTCTTTTTCTCCGCGGACCTTAATGCTCTCGGTGGCATACGTTTTTCCAATAGCTCCGAGACTTGGAAAGGACAGGAACAATGATAGCGTTGGTATAGTGAGGGAGATAATATTGACCTCTTTATATGGGAAATCAGTGCAGCGGCATATGGACTATGGACGGGTGTGATACCATAATGATCATGACGTGTATGATACCTTTCAACGTTCAACTTTTGTATTTCCATGTGACCACTCACAGTCACCGGGTGTGATAGCATTATAAGGACGGTTGTGATACAATATGGCATACGTGTTACCTAAAGGACGGGCGTTACATCATAAAAACAGTTGTTTTATGGTAACTTCAATAGGTCCTGCTGATGATACGCACATTGAGTTCTGTACGTGTTGTAGCTTGTTGAGAAGTGTATCAGGCACACCTTAGTAAGTAGTATGACAAGTACCTATTCTGAGATTCTCTCAACGGTGCATTTCAACATATTAAACTACATGTCGCTGTGCATAGATTATGAACAGTTCCTAAGACTCAACTGTTACTATTTTATTTATAGTGCATTTAATCTGCAAAAGAGATTGCCATAATAACATGTTTTAATATTCTGTTCTTTCAAATGCATTATTGCAGAATATCATGTTAAATTAAGGTAAATGAGTTACGCATGTCCTTACTGAACACCCTTATTAGATACATTACATACTGCATTGTTTTATTACGTCGCGTATGAGCGACAGTTTCCCTTTTCGCACTCAATATCGACAGTACTCACTCACTGACACACCCACGCATTTCGTCAGTTTATTTAAAGAAAGTTTCTCTGCAGAAAGTCTGATCCGGTACATTTATCTTCTGGATGTAAGACTCATCTACATACTGTATTGAACCGCTCTCTCATGCAGCCTAATTCAATTGACCTATAGGATTAGAAACAAACAGTTCAATCTATAGTTTCGTGGGAAAGTGCACCCGATGGCATCGGGTTATAATGGTTGGTCCATAGGTACTTGATTAGCTATAGGCCTACTCCGCAAGGTCCCCATTCAATTATCCGAGAAGACGCAATACTCCTGCCGAACTTAATAAGATGAACCCTGAATCGTCAGTATACCATCAGAACATGACTTTACACTCCTCTAAAGAATCTGGCTATCCTTTCTCGAAGCTACCTCATCTACCAAGGGACAGAATCGGTCCTGTGGCGATCTCTTATACATGGCGGTCTGGCACTTAGGAGAGGGCTATGGTCATTTAGTGGACATGAGTGCTTCGAGAAATGATTCCGTGTCACAGAACTGTCACTGTTCATACAATTCATGCACAGTGAAGTTAAGTAACGGTTGTCTAGTAGAGTACGCGTTATCAAGTCCTCAAAGTCAATGAAACACGGCGATCATGATATACAGTGTACATTATAATTACTTAAAATACATATAAGATAGTAGAATTCATACTACGTGTGTACTTGTAGGTGCATCGATATGAACACAATTTTAAATGATCTGTGATTATTATGCATGCATTACGTTTGTAGTAGTGTATTCGAAAATGTGTTTTCGCTACAATATTATTGCCCGCAATATTCCTCGATAAGCAAAAAAAAAACTCGACAATATTATTTAAAGAAGTAGCTTCCGTGACAATAGAAGATGTTACTCCCTTAAAACCCTCTCTATGTCGGAGATGTCATAAAAGCAGTGCCTGTGACTAATCCAGCAGGGAGAGAGTTAAGTGAGTCCTGTAACTGTTGAACATCGCGAAACTGGAATCGTATTGGACTTCACGGAAAGGAGTGAGACCCATACAGTTAGTGACCTGACGTCAAATCGTTGCCTAGCTTTCCCGGCCACCGTGACCTTGTACGACGTTATAGTATAGTTACGTTTGATCTGACGTTGAAAGAGTGAAGAAGAGCCTATTATTTATATCACTGAAAGGAGATAGGGCTTATATGCCTGTCGAGGTTTTGCATATACACTTCGAAATAAATTCGTCTAATTAGTGTTAAAAGGCTCAACAGGATCTGTATTTGAAATTATCAATTCCCAGTATGGCGCTGGAGTGTTGAACCTTGTCGCTAAGATAGTATTAGTCTGGGAACCCAGCGACTTTTATCGGTAATGTTGAGTACGATATGTTTGATGGATGGAATGGATAGATATATGGATGGGGATCCCCCTAAAAAAAATAAGGTGATTCTTAAGTTTGGCAATGCACCAAATAACCTCAATTTAATTAGCGAGTACGAGCTGATATTTTCTAATATAGTTATGGCAAAAAGACAATTCTTCAGTTTCTAGTAAAGTCCATGGACTAAACCATTTAAGAATGGCCTAAAAACCGATACTTTTGACTTTATCGGTAATGTTGAATACAAGGACGAATTTTTCATCAAATGTAGGTCTGCTTCATGCTATCCTGATAATAGACTAGACGACATTTCTGAAAAGAGGCCTCCGTAAGAGTCTAGAAGCATTGTTGAGTAACAGTGGGATCTCAAGTGATTTAAGGTGGATCTGAGGCCGCTGAATCCGAACATGAAAGTTCTCACGCTTTGTGACCTCATAATTAGCATAAAACAAAATGGCTGCCAGACTTTCTGTATCGGAATAAGTAGTTGCTATTTTATTGGTAATTCATGGTTTTTATTGACTTTTCATCAATATCTGTTACTTATTATATATACTAAATATATGCTACATTTAATATACATCATTATAAAACTATTTTATATTGGTAAAACATTAATTATTCACACAAATTATTGATTTTTGATACTTTTCACCAAATTGATAGCCTAAAACTTAAAAGATAACGAATGTTACAGATTATCAAGGAATACTATAATTATATATTTAATGTTTGAATATGAACAGAAGTATAGTATACAATAGTTATATTATTAAATTATTAATTATATGTTGTATTCACAAGGTTACAGGACAGACATATGTACATCTTCGTAGAGTATTCATGTACTGTGATATTTGATAGTAGTATGAGATAAATATGATATAGATCTATTTAAAATTATACCCTTGATAACATTGATGTCCGTTTCATTACATTAGGCTTATAACATTAAAGTGATATACTGTACCTATTTATCCAAGAACCGATAACATCATCATACATTCGGTGCATACTGATTAAATTGTGTGAGTCACAGTATAAAATACATGTAACTATTACTAATTATAGATTTCAATCCAATAACTGCGTACCCAAATCTATATAAAAAAGTTACGTTTTCGTCAAAATATGGCAATTTGGCGGCCATCTTGGATTTTCCTATACTTTTCTATTCTAATTATAACTTCATGCTCATATAAAGTTGTATGTAAAACATGGCATTGCAAGTGTTGTAAAACCAACACGGGGTGCTATTTTATTAACTCAACGAAGATGTGCGTATATCAATACCATAGCATAGTGAACACAACACATAATTCATAGGTAACTAATATAACTATTGTGTTCTACACTTCTGTTGATATTTAAACATTAAATATATAATTATAGTATTCCTCGATAATCTTTAACATTTATCATCTTTTGCGCTATCAATTTGGTGACAAATAGCAAATATCAATATATTTAGTATGCAATAAGTAAAATATATACTAGTATATAATGAAAAGTCAATAAAGATAGCAACTACTTATTCCGATACAGATAACTTGGCGGCCATTTTGTTTTATGCTAATTAGTAGGTCAAAAACCCAAATGCCAGCATGGAAACTCTCATTTTCGGATTCAGCGGCCTCAGATCATCTTAAAATACACCTTTACTCAGAAATGCTTATATATAGAAGTCTGATTTTAGTGTTATTCGTCTAGTCTATAAGAAATCGATGAATATTAAGTTTCGTTTGTGTGGATCACTTAATAAAAGCTCAAAGGTCAATCATTGCCATTTTATGTTTTCAGGAATGATAGCATCTGCCATTTTTCCACACTGGCTTTAGACATAATATGTAACTTCATGTCCAATATTAAGTGTAGTCCCCATCCATCAAACCTTTCGTACGCAACATTACTGATAAAAGTGGCTGGGCTCCCGGAATATATGGTTTGCTTTGTTTTAAAATTGAATTGTAATGTTTAACAATTGATTAAATCATATATAATATGTTTTATTCCAGCATATTGACTATTGTTTTTCTTTAATATTTATATTATGTTTTAGTATTGTGCAATTCTGCCCATTATCTAGCTACCTGTCAGATCATAGAATTACACTTCACAATTCTCGGAATAGTAACATACCTGGAATAGTAAAACAATATTTCCGCCGTGTTTATTGTGCATGCTTTTATAAATTAGTATTTAGCAAATATATAAGGTGCACCCAGGTGCACACAGTGCACCATACTCCTCACAGTGGCATCCAGTCTCTGTATGGTATTTGAAATACCTTACCTGGGAACGAGGCTGACAGTGCACGTGGAATAACCAATTGCTATATGACGTCAGAGCATTGTGACAGCCGTCATGCATAACTTGATAGATCCACTGAGTCTTTGATCTTCACTAAAAACGCATGTATGATAGTATTGATATACATCTTGATATATTTCCCTGATTTACTGTATATGTTTGTATATGTTCGTATACCATTGTTATAGTGGTAACATAGAATAAATTAATTGAATTGAATTGAATTGAATATGTGCAGGTAATGAAATATTATATCTGCGCATTTGTATGAGGTTTTGTATATAGGTGATGACTCTAGATCTGTATACGCACAATGCATATTAAATCGACGTGTAACTTAGGTTATTATGCCATACTCAGCCGCAAATTGACACCGCATAAATAAAACGACATGCATTTAGCTATATCACATTTAGCTATTTTATGCAGAGGGACTACGTTCGAAAGAAAGGACGTGTAAACAGGCTCGATTTGCACGTGCTGATGCTCTTCTTTACATACACGCACGTGCAACTTCAGCCTATTAGCCTGTTCCTTCTTTCGAAAGTCGTCCCTCTGCATAAAATAATACTTACTCAACATATTTAGTGATCGTTATATAAACAGATTTTTTATTACTGGTGCAATATTTTTTATTATTAATATGTTGGTTTGGGCAAATGAAATAAGAAAAATGAGTTTTTTGTTTTTCATTCCATGAAGTATTTACCGAGATAATCTAAGAATTAGGGATGTCATGCATTTAATGTAAACTATAGTAAGGCCATATTCTAGTAGGTCAATCCATATATACATCTCATACTGATGTTTAGAAAATCATTCATTATCGAATTAACGAAGACAATTCGTCACTGTGTATTATGTACTTTTCGGGAAAAAATCGTTACGTTTATTTTTTAATATTTAGGATGATAATCTACATTTCCCCAAATAAAAGTTTCTAATCAAAATTCCAATTGTAAATTATTATTTTTTTCGAAAAATCTATTTGTTCTATCTCCAATTTTTATTAATAGAGACATCTGAAGTTTCAAATGCGTTTTACACAAAACGGAAGTGAATGGACATAGAACAACCTGGTTCTGAGCTGACGAATTATTCACTCCGATTTAACCCTTTTCCTAACTGAAGTATTATATTGAAATGTGCATGTGCTTTAATTGATTGTATGGTGCCATGGTAACGCCAGACGTGTTTGATTATAAACGTTACACACCACCAAGACCGAGAAGGACGTTTGTTTCAAGCGCCATTTTACAGGACACAGGAATGCATTAATTGAATGTCAGTAAAATATAAATAGTGCCGCATATGCACAGTAAAGAGGTTTATGTTTACAGTCTGGTAGACACAATGTACTGTAATTACGTCCTGAACATAGTGAACATACCCACGTAATTTAGTAGCAACGTCATCACTAGTGTTTCTGGTTCCTAAAATATAAGGCTAATCGATTACCTGTCACGAGATGTCCAATGTTTTGTGTTAAATCGTCAGATTTATTGTGTTAAATCGTAATTATTTGAATTTCACTGCCAAAAGTTGCCGAACAATTCAAGTAAGACAAGTTTCCATGTTGCCCAGATGTAACATTACAAAGCAATTATAGGAAAGTCTGGCTAAGGCGAAATATGCTCAATATAATTAGTTGTTAGGTATCGGCCTGGCTATCGTTTCTTTGTTGTGTCTGCCTATACCAAATAGAATGCCCTCCCTGTTTAAATTAGACCTGTGCCCACTCTAAGATCTTCAAAACCAATCTTAAAATCCATCTTCTCCGACGTTCCTATCTATACAGTTTAGATTGAATGGTTCCTACCCATTTGTAGTTCAATGTGTTTTTATTTGTAAGCAATCACCATAGTTGTGAAGTGGGTGCTCTATAATTATTAATATTCGTATTTATTATGGATAGAAATTGATTCCATTCTGGCTTCTATATTTACAACTTATTTTGTTGTTATGGTTAACCTACTTTTACGGTGGAATTGCTGGGGTTTTATATATTACAGTCTCGTTTGATTGTAACTGCGGAACAGTCATTCACGTGACTGATCATGTGATCACATGACACGCTGTAGTAATAAGATGGCGATTAAAACGTTATTTAGCACTATTTCCGATCAGCTATGGATGTACGATGTTGTATTGGAGGAATACAGGAGTGAATCCAGGTTTATATACACATCAGCAATGGCAGGTGTATTCTTTGTACCATTCCCGAAGCCTAAAACACAACCAGACAAGCGCGGTCGTTATATATAATATCTATTCATGCAGTCTAGGTGATTATTTCGGACATCAATTTCTTGATTATTTGGGCGTTAGAATGGATTAGGGTGACCTAAAAAAAATGCCACCCGTGATAATGTTAATAAAGTTCGCAATTCTTTGTATAACAACACCATATTTAGGGAATATTAACTAGAGCCTATGGACGACCTGTCCACCGAGTTTCAGGTCTGGGGGTAGAATAATCTTTGTTTTACAGCATTTACAAAATATGCTCCAGATTTGCCCCACTGGGAGTGTGCGAGTGTGCGAGTGTGCGGCCCATTCAGTTATTGGAGGTGTGAGGGGT
>JAUTBX010067767.1:9709-23318 GCA_032361465.1 Lepetodrilus tevnianus | reverse complement strand
TGCGCGCGCACATACATACATACACACACATCCACCTCCCTCCCCCCCCCCACACACACACATCAACCCAACCCACACACGCACGCACGCACACACACACACACACACATACATCCACCCACCGACCCTACACACACACACACGCACGCACAAACACACGCACGTACGCACGCCCCCACCCCAACAAATACATACCGACACACACAAAGAAACTAACATACACTTCAATTATTATGTATATTTTTGATACTTATCATAGTTTTCCATTATCTATCTTTTATTTGTTCATGAATATGTAAATCATTTCGTATCCAGGGATGGTGAGGTTTCTTGTGAATACATCAAACAGACATACCTTCAGGCATAGCTAGTTACACGAAGAAGTCAAGTCTATCTACGTCGAAACAATTAAGTGTGCATGTAGCTAAATTGAAACAAGCATATGCCAAGTCTTGTTAGTAACACGTATGCTAAACCCAAAGAATCGTTGAAATACAAACACGTATACCATACTGTACATATATTTGACTACAACTAAAACCAGAAGGAGTTAGTATTGGAGTACAAATACCAGATATTCTCTTCCCATCTCATGAGTGGTCAGAATAATTGCGCTGCCAGGACCGATTATGTTGACCCAGACGGCATTCGATATTCTCTCATCTATAGGTTCTTAGGTAAAACAAACAATTGATACACGAGCTTGTTGATAAACCGGAATGGTAAACACTAGTGACGGTTTGTTATTGCGGTGCCATAATGGTAAACTAACTCCGCAGTATTGTTGTTGTGGTATCACCAAATGAAACAATCGTCGACGATGGTGCGTTTTTGTTTTCCATAGACCTTAGGGTCATCGATAGCAGATGTTGTTATTGTCATGCCATAAAGTGACCCATGTCGCGAGTTGTTGCGAATACCAATAAATCACCTAAGGCAAAGTCATGACGACTATAAGCATACCTCTGCGGTCTACCATTTCTTCCGTCAATGTCAAGGTCAACGAGTCAGACAGTACACACACTTCTATTTAAATCAACGCCGGGGTTACTATTGATACGACCAATGATTGACCGCAGTGATCAAATCGAGAACGGTAACCCCCGCACTTCTCCTCCCTCCCTCCCTCCCGCCAGCTCGCCATCACAACCACCACCCCAAGTATCGGACAGCGGTCAAAGATGGACATATTACGCTCTTGTCTTGTAGCCATTACTTGATCAATTTCCTCGACTAGCAATAGGCCGATGTTGCGACGGTTCTGAGATGAAGTGATGGTTCTTAGAAGGGTATTTACATGACAAACACCATCGCTTGTTAAGTCCGGCGAAAGTCCAAGTGCTGGGGCCAGCGAGATGAACAAACGCGCGCAAGTGGCAAGGTCTAAGCTGAAGAGATTTTGAATTAGACGAGTACGGAGAGACAAGGCGACGTTGACGGTGGCTATATAGTCGATACCAGACATGAATATAGATAGCAAGACCGTTGACACCGGAATAGCCGGTGGTGGAAAGCTGAATCTGACAGAAACGACACTGTCCAAGAATGGTTGACACGAATATTGGAGTTCTGCGAATTGTGCAGCTACTCGACGACACAAATTCGACCCTTAGACATTCTTGTATAGCTCTGCACCACTGTACATTATATTAATTCTACACTGGTCTGGAGACCCTATTCATCAAAGCCGCGTGAACCAACCCTCTGGCGTCAATAATAGTTAGTTCACATTCATCAATAAAGTTCTTTCATTCTAATGACTTAAAATTGAACATAACCACCAATTCCATAATTAATGATTGCACAATAAATAATTCACCGACAAAAGACGTTCTCAGACGTTGAAATAGAGCACACACGACGTACCATCTTCGTGCTCTATTCCCCCGGCAGTCATTTCGCTACAGTTGCATGGCTACGGTCAGTCAGTGGAGCTTATTAAGAACATTATGATGGTCCCGCTTTGTCTTATTGGCTTCTGATGGGATACTTCTTCGTCTTATACAATCTGACTTTGCTGACGGTATCGTAACATGTCTGTGTATTGATTTCTATAGCGATGTATACATGTGTATACCAAGGATGTTGCATCGACAACAACGCGCAGAGTCTGAAGCAGACAACGCGTATAATACAATGAACAATGTATCTATTTAAGATTTCTGACTAAGATTGTAAATTGCTAAATTTCCGTCGATCAATGAATATGACTATGCTTCACATGATTGAACTATATATATATGTCAATGTAGACCTAGATATCCGCTATTGTTCTGCCTTGATATAAATGAAGAAATGTCTTTCAACCAACAACACAAGTCAAACTTAATACAGATGTTTAAGCGATACGCAAGATTTATATATAATCATGACCAATGGACATCAGTGTGTAGACAATGTTTTTTCAAGAATGAAGATGGTACAAGCAGTATTCATTTCCAGGGTCAAACTAACCCCTGTAAGATACCCCCTGATTCAGTGTTCTGACCGAGGTTATTGTCTAATGCATACTACATGCATATTATCCCTCCCAATACGGTATACATCAATAAATAGCCAGCCGTCTCGGGGAATCACGACTTTCCATCACGCCAGATAGGAATTACCAATGTGTCTTTGAGACTTTGTGTCAACTCCATATTCAGCGAGCAAGGAGTCATGTTTATATTAGCGTGGTGATTAGAACTTAGCAAGAATGCTTTCGTGATTGTATCACATTTGTACGCGAAACATGTAAAATTATTACCTGAATTGGAAATTGCCAAAAGTTGGAGCGGTGTACTGCTGGGTCTTCTTTACATTATGAAAGTGAACGCTTTCCATAATTGAATTTTCTTCAATTACTGTTACATGCTTGTATATCCTAAATATCCTCCATCTGATATACATGTATAAGTGTACACACAGTGTGAATTGGGTTAACCCTGGAATGTAACGAGTCAAGGTGCAAAGATATATGTACAAACATACTTAGGTTTTTATAGTGATTTGGGATGGTTTTAGCATGAAACCTAGGCATGAGTTCCATTTCCATAATATAAAGACCGTTAGATTTGAAGGATTGTTTATGCCTTTGATTACGTTCAGCTATGCGGATACTTTCAGCGACTAATTTTTATTTTCGTATGTAAAGTTTCTTTTGCCCGTGAGTATATTCATAAAATACGGAGCATTCACATAAAGTCCTTGTCTTGGTTAATATATTCTCTACTCTTCATGTCCACTGACCAAACAGTCATTGTATATGTATTATCTACTTATCAGTTCAATTGTTATTTGAATGTGCTACAGTAGAATGATTTAACGACATTGAAAATGGGGGTTTCGCGGATACGGCAGTAAATTCCCGCGAGATATCCCGAGACTAACAGCACAGATTCGTCGTCTGCGTGATCGACCGGATCAAACGAGCCTCGAGTTCACTGAACATATAGAGAAGACGCTGATCAAAGACGCACTAATGAATATCGAAACTGGAAATTATTTTCGTTTGTAGGACCATTGCACGATAATGGCGATGGCTGTGACGTAAAGGGAAGACTTGGGGAAATTGGCGAGGAATTCTTACTGATTTTCTGGGAAGAAAAATCAATAGAGGTCCTTACAAGAAATATATACATGTACATATGTAACGCTACCGAGTCCTATATTGCCTCTATCTCTAGGGTGGAATTGGAAGAACAATATATTGGTGATATCTTGAAGCTGGAACATGAACATAACTATCGTATCGCATAGCAACTGACTATTGTAACTGGCGGGGAGAATACCACATCATTGTGTATTTAAAATAGAAAATATTTAATTGCTTATATCATATTTTCGTCTCTACATTTGGTGTTTGTGTCTGGTGTATGTCTGCATGTATTTATGTTAACTTGCTATGCCTGAAGGTATGTCTCTTTGATGTATTCATAAGAAACCTCACCATTCATGGATATGAAATGATTTACATATTCCGGAACAAAGATAGAAAATGGAAAACTTTGATAAGTATCGAACATTAACATAATAATTGAACTGTACTTTAGTTTTTTTGTGGTTGAGTGTGTGTGTGTGTGTGTGTGTGTGTGTATGTGTGTGTGTCTCTCTCTCTCTATATATATATATATATGTGTGTGTGTGTGTGTGTGTGTGTGTGTTTGTGTTTGTGTATGGTGTGTGTGTGTGTGAGAGAGAGAGAGAGAGAGAGAGAGAGAGACTATTCATACGTTTCTTTAATGTCACAAGGGGATTTGTCAGTTCTTGCCATACATATCTAGGTATGACGAATGCATGCGTATGTCAGGGGCTTGGGTCAAGAACTGATTACCAAGTCATTTCCATGTATATTGGTCTTCATAGACGTGCTGGCAGATTTCTGATCTTAAAACATTCACAAACATGTGTAATACATGTACACGGTTATAATATAACCATATCTGGACTATTTTTAGACGACTGCTTAATCGTTTACGACACCTACACTCCAACGCAATTGCATTCATTATTGTATTATCAGCCACTCCATTTTTCATACAATAACATCTTCCCCATATAGCAAGACATTCATGCATAGTATTGATTTAAGTAATTCCTTCTAGTATAGCCAGCCAATTGACGTAACAACTCGTTTCTTCTACGTTTCCTAGCTATTTCCTCTTGCATATTGTATACTGCTTTTATATTGTACATTATTAACGAAGTTAGACTTGTGCTATTCTTCTGAGAATTGAATGTTGAATTTGTATTGTTTGCAGGTATTTATGACGTATGTATATTAAAGGTTATTACGCTATCGTAATCAAGCAGAGTTAAAATACGTCTAGAGAAACTACGGTTTGGCGCTTGTAAATTATGGCCCGAATGTATCTCCGTATTTCAGTACTATCATGCGTTCAGTTGGTTATCTCTTATAAAAGTTGATATATAATTATTTGAGATAGAATAAACATGCACAGATCTACGATACTATAATTGGTATGTCAACGACAACAGGTGTTTCTAATATACTCTTATTGTCGTTTGAATCCTGTTTTGCCAAGTATGAAACACGATTTACTAATTATCTTCATAGTTTAAACCAGTATTTACTCAGTTTTACTTCAGTCGCCTTATCTAACACGATTTACAGACGCTATTAAATGGTTTAAACCAGTCTGTCCATAGACCACGTCTGAACCCAGTGTTCAACTGACGGGCCATGAAGGTGCCGTTTATCAGCAAGCCTTATACATTTCCATGCCATACTAAGAATATTGGCGATATTGGATTCCCCGACCTTTTGGACGTTCTGAGACTAAACAGTGTGTTGATGTATTGTCAGGGCCCTAACACCGCCCGTACCCTTTGATATTGATCACAGTACGAGGAATTCAATCAGTCTTCAGACAAGTAGCATCACCATATGGAAATTAGAAATTGATACTATACATATGAGGCTTCTCGTATATGTGGACCGTCGGCTTAAATAGTAGGCTACGTGTGATATTGTATCTTGATCGTACACAAGAAGGAAGTAAATGTATATACTGAGGAAAATTACTGTGATAAATTCTTCAGAGTTGTTAGTTTCGCTTAGTGAAGCAGACACTTTTTTAATGTATTGGTTTAGTGGTAATTATATAGACAGATAGCCATAGATAGAGGCCTACCATAAATACACAATCAATATTCAGTACCGTAATACATATATTGGATTTAGGAGGTAATTACAGATAACAGACGTGGAACGCCAACGTGAAATATGGTATTAAATATTGGTAGGCATATTGGCAACAAACATCCATTCGTCTGCCTGTTTATATATTGCAGTCTGTATAAATCTGCCATCCAATTTATTAGACTCTGTACGAAACTGGAGATTTTTTAATTCATCACCCAGGTCTGGCTTCAGGAGAGAGTAACCGGGCTATTGCTTGTTTTTAGGTACCTGCTACTAGATGTCGCTTCGACGTATTTGAATCTCAGGTATCTGATTCGTCCGTTGTGGTCACATGACAGTGTGGGTGACATTGTCTTAACGAGACATTTCTCACCAAATTTGATTCGATATTTGAAAGGTCTTAAATAATTAAATCATCAACATGATCTTTATCTAACACTTCCACCTTTTGGTCGTTGTCAAAGATTTCCACAGCGACTTTTAACAACATTTATGTATCAATATACTAGTATATCAACGCATATTGATAGGATGCATCTCAATCGTCATAAAAATATAGGTAGGTCTAGCCTATTTCTTACTGTTTAGTTAAGGAATGAATGTTGAGTCATTAGCATGCATTGTGTCCTGAATCTAATGAGTCACGAGACCAAATTCCATGAGGAGCGAATTTTAAAATGTACGTCAATTTCGTTATGCAATAATGATTATTGTTAACTTGTATAGTATTGATTTTAAGCTACGTTCTGATGCTCTTTTCAATGTACACGCCATAAAAGAAACACCTTTCATCTTAAGAAAACAGAAACTTCACAACATTACATGGACATGACAACACCTCTCCTTGCACTCTATAGTCTAGTCTTTCTCATACGCCAGAAACAATTGGAGAATGCTTGTAACATACTCCGACAGAGTAGTGCGCAACACTACATCCAGTTCCCCTTTAAACACAGTTTTTGCATTAATCCCAGCAGACAACTCTACGGCTTTTGCTAGAACTCTTCTTTTCGGATTGTAATCAATTATTGAAAGAGCTGCTGTTCAGACTTGTATAGTAGGAGCTCTACGCCGCCACTGAAGCAAACGGGAAGTGAATCATTTATTATCTTGCTGTTTTTTTTCCATCTCTCTATAGGACATTGGAGGAAGACTACATAGAGTACGCAACGAGGATAGAACGAGAAGCGTCGCTCTCCGAGATCAGCGATTCCGGATGTCCGCTGTGTCCCATATGCAACAAATACGAGATCCGGTTGAACGAGGACGGATCTAGAGAAGGACCCAATGTGTGCGTGGATTGTGAGAAGGTCACGTGCCAGGAATGCGGAGAAATAACTGCCAACCAGGTGACTAGGGTAAGGAGACCAAAATGGCGGGGGTTAAGACGTATGTAGCCATACGTTAGTTTACCGTTAACCTTTATTTCGGTCGTTCATAGCGATAGGTATTCATCGTGTTTGTAATCTTGAGTGAAGGATCAACAGAAGACCGGATGTTTGGTTTATAAATGCGTGGTCATTCGTGTAGGGAAACGATATCAGTTGTTTGCCAGTTATACACGGAATGGACACCGGAAGTGTTCCTATTTTTGTCCAGGACCCTGTTCCGGTAGTTGACCTCTACACGTATTATCATAGTCGTAGGCGGGGGAAACAGCAGCAACAATCCGGACATTCCGGTTGTGTGTGTGTGTAGGGAAACGATTGCACGAAAGCGGAGTAGCCTATATTCGTAATGGAAACCGGAAGTGTACATATTGTTGACAAGGGTCCTGTTCCACAGAACTAGATCGTGCCGCTACTAGAGGCAAACGTCCTCATACATGAATAGCAAGTTATAGTGTTGCTACTCGGCAATCGTTCTATGTCGGGAGACATGTTCAGATAGTCATTTAGTTGGCTGTTCATGAATCCCGGAAGTTTTCAAATAAATATTGTTTAAAAAACATATAATCGTTCTATGGGACAGGACCGAGACCAGCAGTACCTCCTCTGACGTCCACAAACATTTCGAAGAATTCGCTGGCACTATTTAAAATATATATTTTTACTAGGTAATTAATTTGGCATATTTGCATCCCACCTTCCGTTAGCAACCATCCGACGTTATACTTACTAATTATAAACCCACTTGCATCAACACCAACCTCTCCTATAACCAACTATCCTCCAGCCAACCCATTCTCATCATCTACTACCATCACCTATCAACGCATAACATGCTAATGACAATTAGACCATTGTTACTATCGTCCCCTCTTGCATTATTTGCTGAGCAATTCGACCCAGTTTTCTCTCAGTAGGTGATAGTTCCGCAACTAATGTGTAATTATCTTTTCTTGGTATTTACCGTTATTTGGACACCGCCGCGTGTGCAGACATTTCCGTTACATCCTATCAACCATCACCGCGAGATAACGCGAGACTTCTTCCGAAATATGTCCACTCCCCTTGCCCACGCCACAACGGTCAAGATATCAATAAAATGTATTTTTACCATTGACTTCGATCACATTTTACTGCGCAAACAGCATTAGCTTTTGTGTATGCCATGCTTCGCTTGTAGCGGTTTGTTAGGATTACCCCGGTGAAAGGTTTACGCTGTTATGGCAGACAAATGATCGATACCGCCGAGGTTGCAGCACTAACTAGCACAATCTAGATAATATGATTAATGGATCGTTCTCGTTTGACACCGAGTCACCGTACATTCCACCTCGGAGGGCAATGTGCAATTTACTAGAAACCATCCCCGACTTTGTTATGACGCTGCCTCAGATTTCGTGATGTGTATTAGAAACAAATTAAAACTGCGCCCTGTGTTGGCTCGAACCATCCATCTCGTGGCCTCTTGTCCTGCCCTCGGTGCCACCTGCGGGAAGTTCTGCCCTCGATGCCACCTCCGGAAACGCTTCCCACAGGTGTTTGTTGACTAAATAGGTTTAACAGTTCATTGAGCGGGTTGAATTAAACATTTATTTCCACTTGAACTCAACACGCTAGTTCTTCAACCCCAGGTACCAATTCATTTACGTCCCAATCCGATTTGATATTATTGAATGCCTTCCTTTTAGATTCACAATTACTTACTTTAAAAGACGACATTTCACACAAAACACTGGCAGGTTTCGTTTTTGTTGTTATTGTTGCTTCTGTAAATGTATTAACACAAGAGCGGACAGGCGGTTTTAGTATAGAACGTCTGTGAGTTAACCTGATATGAATCACGGCGGGATAAGACGGATTCCTGGAACTGCCGTCAGCCGGAACATCGATTTGTGGCTAATCCATTTACCTCCACCTAAAACTGTATTGCTCATCCGGGTCTCTAACAGATTAGACGAAGAACTAAAAGCAGTAATATATCGTACATTGGTAGCCTACTTCTCAAGGTCGGATCCTTGATTTTGAAAAATAAGTACTTTAATCGTGTATGTGTACTTGTGAATTAATCTTTGAGATATATATGTACATAATATACAATGTAATATCATCAGGATAGCTCTAGGTTCCTCTATCCTTCGCTCCTGACCATAACTTAGCTATTGTGTGTGATTTTTATGGGTATGCTTTCCTGATCATACCCCTAGTAAAATAGCTTAACGTATGGTCACCAGCAAAGGCTAGAGAAATCTAAATTGTAGCTAGATAGTTTGAAATTTGGAGAGTAGTTTATCATGATATACATTAGACAACGGGTGGTAGATTCGACGAGTCTGTTTACAGTAGTTCAATGTAATTTTTCAATTCAATTTCATAAATATAGGAGAAAATACAACGTAATTACAATACAGCTAATAACTTATAAAAACAAACCATATTCAGGAAACTGACTTAACAACAACTAACGCATATCTATCAGAATATGTAAGCAAACTACATGTATTCATAAAACATCGATTTTATCAACACTACATGTCTTTTGTTTCTATATCAGAAGATAGTCAGAAAGCATAATATATCATATATACTTAACTGCGATATAGACTTATCTAGTCTATCTTCAGAAAACAATTTATATTTAACAGCAATATAGGCCTATATCTAACATAAGAATCAATATATTATTAAAAAAACACACAACTATTCCGATTTTATCAACACTATATAATTATGTATAACAAAGATAGAATCAGACTGTATTCATAAAACATATCAGTCTGTATTCATAAAACACATCTGACTTTATTGTTCTCAAGCACATTAACGTCAGATGCTGCCATACTAACCGAATGATTTATTCACAAGGAATTGCACCATACCAATTCCTTTCGCCCACGCTTGTGGAATGCTCCCACCTCGACAGATCATGCACATATTGATCAACATTACCATGTACTGTTATATAACGTGACCAAAATTGCGAAATACCCAGGGTTTTGGATTACCAAAAGTATAAAGGAATGCTCCTATTCTAGTCTATCCTCGATATCCTGGACATTATGACTACACTATGTTTGACGGAGGTTATGTGTAGTCATAATGGGCGGGGTTTCGAGGATGATTCTAGACCGAGCTTTGGTTTTCTCCCATTTGTATCAGACCGAAACAATTTCAGTGAACTAGTGTGTTGGAAATAAAGTGACTCCTCGTATCCTGAAGATTCATGGCATGAATATAACGTTTGGAATAGAGTGTGATGCTGAGGTTCAATAGGGAACAGACATTGCCTCATTTCCGGTTTGGTCCAGAGTCCTCCAGTACCCAGTTTTCGCTGTCATACGCATAGGTCGTATTCAGCTTGCGAAGTAAATAAATCGAAATGCTAAATTGTAGTTTATATCTAATAAGTACACATTTATCCAATGAAAAAAAACAACTGTTCCGAATGAAACAAAAAAGCAAAGTCACCTGTATTCGGCATTTCTGATTGGCTCGCAGTCACAGTGGTTTTCCGGTTTGGCAGAACTGGGTTTCCGCTAACTACAGAGGACTTTATTCATTAAGTACAGGGCGTTCTGTTTAAGTGATATTAGTAATTTACAATAATACTACATGTTCTGTTATAGAAATAACTCTTTACAAACGTTTCATTTTCAAGAAAGAAATCTGTTGCAATGTTATCGAGATTTGTAGAACTTGTTTGCGAAGGTTCTACCCGTCAAGACAGTATCATTGATGACAAAACATATATCGTTATATAACGCAATAGATCCGTAAAATACGACTGTCCTAAAATAGGGTCGTCAGAAAAGCGAGTACCGGAAGAATGTAAGCCGAGATAGGACGGACTAAGCTGTCGAGACCTTTAGACGCGGGATTACCTTGTTACGTGTTGATTGCTCCCAGTGTATGAGATATTGTATGTGATCAATAACAATGAGAAATATGTGGCTTTTCCAGCTACTATGAACAAAAATAATAATACCAAGAAACAGCAAACCTTATAGATTAAATGTTCTACCGAATTGGTTTTTCTGTGTAGAAAGCGTAATTTGGGTTGGTGGGGGGAGAACATTGTCAAAACGCATCCTCTAAACGTAAACTTAATGACTGCTATTTCATACGCTACGTCTGGGTATGTTTAAGTGGGTACCGGGTCTTGGATCGAGAGTTTTATGGCATGATCAATATGAGTAGTGGTGTGAACGTTTTAATAACAATGTTGATGTGTTTATTAGTCCTACACCGCAGAAACCATAAATAAAACACTAAAATATTTATTACGAAATCTATGGGATACTTAACAAGAGACATTTGCCATTCAGTGTATTTGGAATCTGATTCTTATACTAACGCAATAACGTTTCCGAACAGAATAGAACAGAACCGAACCTTTATGCACACAACTCAGAACCTTGGCGAATGAGGTACACAGACATTACAAAAATGAACATGGCAATCGCGGAAAGGAATTTGCAAGGATTATTTTCGTTTAGATCAGTTTAAAACGGTACTAAATCATGCAAAATAAACCCAAGCGGATGTTTATGCAGGCTATATGCTATTCCTATAATCTACCTGGACATAAACAATCTACTTTAAGCAATGGCAGTGATACAACAGGGGCCGTCCTATTCAGAATACTTGGAGGCCATTCCAGCAGTATAAATTGAGATTTACGGGATCCAAAAAAAATTCAATTCCAAGAAGAAACCAGAGGTTATTTGCATCTTGAAATTGTGTGGACAAAACTGCTGATCGATTGGATTGGATCAATGGTGTACACATCGCGTCCTCATAATACACCTCTTCGCTATGGAATAACATTTATAAACTACTACCCCTGTTAATTAAAGGTCTCATTTTTGCACACACACACAAAAAAGAAATATCCATTTCATTGTTTTATAGTTTGGGGTTTTATAATTATAATAGTTTTTACCCTTCGTGATCGAAATGATTTGCTATGAGAATTGACTAGAGATTGGATGTGAATATATTGCTTCATTCAGTCCCAGAAACTGTTCATTATTCTGTTTTATAGCTTCGAACCCAGAAATAGCATACTATTACGATTTGTGTTACGTCGAACGTAAAAGAAGAAATAGCTCATTATTAGGATGGATATTACTTTAAAACACAGAAACCGTTCACAATTAAGAATAATTAATATAACTGCGTCATACCGACAAATAGATTTATATTTTGAGTCTTACTAATTACAAATTGTATACTAAAAATAATTCGCGTTCATTATTCGGAATAGTATTTCTTAAAACACCAACATGTATATCTATTGAGTCTTATTAATTGTAATGCTAAAAACAACTAATGTTTACGAATATATACTATAGTAGGTTATTGTTTTAACCCTCTCCCTTCTGGAGTATGCATATGCACGACTCTTTAGGGCATCTCCGGTGGCCTCCAGCATTGAAACAACTAATACGAAACTTGTTACTTCAAACGTATAGATAGCTCCCTATGTTATGAATTCTATTAGGCCCTACCCGTTGAAAGCCAACATAACAAAGCTTCACGGGATAGCTCTCATCAAACTGATGTTACGTCCACGTTTGTTTGATGTTTAAAGAACGAGATTCCGCGGTGATCTATTCTTTAAATAAGTAGGCAATTCCAATCGATAAACCTCTGGCAATGACTAGGTCATACTCATGCTGACGTCAGTGATTGTCTTTATTGACGGAGAACATTAGCAGTTCTATTTGCGGGCAAATGAATGTCTCGGATGTGCTTACATGTGAAATTCCTCCATTGAAAAAGTGGGGTTGAAGACATAGTTATTGTTATTGGAAATCACTGGCAATACTCAGGGATTACAAGTATGACATCAGCTGAAAACGTATGGAAATGATGGACATGATAGAAATGATAGAAATTATTGAAATGACAGAAATGATGAAAATGATAGAATGATGGAAATATGGAAATGATAGAAATGATGGAAGTAATAGCAAGCAATGTTATTTATAAAAATATAGCCATATTTATGTTTAATTATAATACTAGTATACACATTGGTGTTTGTTTGGATGTCTATATATCACTCGGTGTAAGCTTTTAGACTATTAATTTCAATCAATGGAATCCATTAAAACTATTACAATATTTTCGCCAGAGTTTCCGAATATAGTAGTACAAATATATTTATTTTTAATTTAATATATACACTGCTGTTTGTTTTCATGTATATATCACAAGGTGTATCTTTTTTAGAATATTAAATTATGTTCTGTTCTGTTCTGCTCTGCTATACACAATGACAATTCAGCACATATTAATGAATCATGCCCATGCTGAACTAAATACCTGGAAGGTTGTTACAACGTCCATTGTGTTCGTTTCCATCTAAAATGAGAATTGTTATTAATTACGCTGGCAAGTAAAATGCTGTCATAAGTAATGATTATTGGTTGTAGATATGTCCTTCGATTACTTTTGTTGAGGTAGGTACCGACTGATATGATAGTTAAGTAGAAACCGAGAGAGAGAGAGAGAGACACAGACAGACAAACAGACAGACAGACAGAGAGAGACACAGACAGACAGACAAAGACAG
>JAUTBX010067656.1:0-12567 GCA_032361465.1 Lepetodrilus tevnianus | reverse complement strand
AAAAGAGCAACTGTATTTTAAGTCGCTGGAATGATGTAAGACTATTCTGGGTAATAATTTGTGAAAAACATTATTGTTGTAAAGGTGTATATTTGATCAGACAATGCCAATTTGATTACATTTGTTTACTACAACACAAGCCATCATTTTACAATTATATTATTTACCTACATCGTAAAAAAAAATAGTGTCTTTTATTTGTGTGTCTTTTATTTGGGTGATTATTTTATTTTATCAAATGTAATATTTAGTTAAATTTAGGTTCTATTAAAATCATGTCATTGTTAATGTGTTTTAATTCTGTTAAAATGTATATATATTTAACTGATGAGTGATCAACTTGTGAATGAAAACTTGATAGCATTCATGAAATGTTTCCAAGTGCATTTTCAGTTCAGCCGAGTTAATTAAAAACAATGACCTAATTTTCCTACATCATTAGCTAGATATGCTGTTAGAGAGAGGGGAAAAAATCCATATGTTTCCAATATTGTTATTTAACAATCCCTTCAGTGTGCGTATGCCGCCTAGCATGTACAAATGTCTGTGTATGTGTCGAGTGACTGTAATATCAAGCTTGAAAGGTCTCGGGTTTCTCGAGTGACAAGAAAACATGCCTACGACTATAATTTATGCCCAGGCAGCAGTGTTGTCTCCCTCTGTAAGATCACATGACTGCAGGTGATTAACATAGCGGCTCCTCGGTGTGCCGTGCCTGCCGCTGCTGCTACGTCCAGTCCGACACCGCCGTAGTCACTGCCACACCCACCCTGCTCACCACAGCTACCGCAAGGGGGACCCCCAGGTTGTGGCTCTCTCTCTCTCTCTCCAGGTGGAGAAAAAAACGCAACCAACGTAACCTCACGGCGAGGTCGTGCGATGTAAATTACTCGGGGAAGTGGGAGGGCCTGCTTAGTGAGTTGGAAGAAAACACTCGGTCTCGTAAACCCCCCTCTTCCTCGTACTCCTCGCAACATGTCGTCTCTCCTCAACAGGAAGTAGAGGCAGGGTGCAGAGAACCCCCCTACCTGAGAAGAAAGTCCCGCGTTTGTTCCAGTCGGAAAGAAGAGGATATATGTTCTAGATACCTCTCTGCATACCCCCCCTTTGGTAATTTTTCACCCCCGAAATCAATACGTACAGCCGTGGTGTATGGTGCTGCCGAGTCGATTCCTTTTCCCTCGTCGACCAACTCTGAGCGTGGCTACTTCCTCGGACCGTGTTTACATGTGAGGACATGACCGGTTCCCAGGCTTTGTTCTCCAGTGTCGCCGTCGCAGCGTTCGATCATCGGCCTCTTCACAAAGACATGCACGATTTTTATCAATAATAGAGGAAACGTTGGATATTTCGGGCCCAGGCTCGTCTCTGAATGTGCCACTGTCTACCTTTGCCTTGGACTGCTACTGCTACTACTATCACTATCACTATCAATACTACTATCAATACTACACAAGCACAGAGCCTGGATTGTACTATAGGCCTATGGGCTTGAAAACGCCGCCGCGTGACACAGTTTCAGACTACAACAGTGTCATCCCAGGGAAAGCAGGGGGAAAAATGATCTAATTTGAGATTGCTATCATTGTATCACAGTCAGTGGAGAGAGTCGGGGGGGTCGGAAGGCAGGTATTCATTGTGCTGGGAGGGTCCTACTACTCCGCTACAGCCAGCCGCGTCCTGGCCTCTGTGTGTGTGAAGCCTGCCTGTGTGTTGTGACCGCCAGACTGTTGTGTATATGTGTGTGTGTATACATGCGTAACCTGCCACTGAGGATAGAACACGTGGTTCTCGCGGAGCACATGTGCTGCTGCGCCGTCGAGTGAGAGAGACGATACACTCCGTACACACTCCACTACCTACTCCACTACCTGCGTTCAGTTCAGTCAGTAGTGGTCTCGTAGTAGTAATAATCCCTGGATCTGTAATAGCGCATGTATCAACCAGCGGTAGTAAACAGAGCACCTGTATCTAGCTAATGGGTCCACAACCTCGGCAACAAAGCAGCTTACGTTGCTTATACTAATCTTAATGAAGGAAAGCTTGATTGATTCAGTTAGTAGTGTATCAGTGGTAAACTTCGCTGCCATTGTGCGTCCAGGCCTTTGTGCGGAGAGTCTTATTGTGTAAGGAGTCTATTGTGTTGCATATATTCAGGTTGTGGGTTTCGCTGTCTGGACCACTTACACCACTCTGGATTTAAGCAAAGCCTCCTCCTCATTCTACAGCTTGTATCCAGGTGGAGACTCGCGTGGTAAGGGGACAGTTTGTTGGTCGAAGCTGTTGCTGTTGTTTTTCCGCCAATCGACTTCACAACAAAGGCTCGTGCTGACAGTGTCTGTTCATGTGTTGCATGTTGTTACCTGCTAGGCTTGGGCCTTCGAACGGACAGTCGGAGACTGTTGTTAACTGCTCAGCCAATGAGTACGGCTTGTGTTGCTCTGCTTGATACCTGCCTGACGGAAAGACGGAAAGTATTTTGTGCGAGTGGAGATCTGAGACTCTTTTGTCTGGACTTGATTTGCATCCCTGTCTATTCTGCCAGGCCGACACTTCGTGTATGACCTGTGATCGGCCAAGCTCCAGCAAACATGATACCTGTGCTATAACGAGCTCCTCATTGTTATCTCATCTCACCTGTGAGTGAACGTTTGACCACACCGCTCACCTGGAAGCCTAATGGAGCATTGAGGTCACATCCAGTGTGCTCTCAGCGTAGGACAGTTGACAGACAGTCTTGGGAGGGTAGCAGTCCGATGTTCTAGCCAGACGGCCAGACACGACCAGACCCAGCCCCCAAGTCATTGGATACTTCACTGCCAGTGTTGATACCGCCAGGTATCGCAGTCACCGGTTCCGCCATGGGGAAACTCACCGATGGGAAGGCCGCTATCAAGCGTGAAACGGTAAGCGCCAGCGCCAACTTGGAAGTGGTCAGCGAGGGACAGTTCGCCAAGAGACTCGAAGGACTCAGTTCCTCGTGCGTCGGGTGCCAGAAGGATGGAGGGAAAGGACAGCGTCGCAGTCAGCAGAAGGGACGACGCAAACAGGTAAAAACAAACACGCCGATCGTGATCCACCTGAAGGACACGCTGAAGGCGGCCCTCCAACAGAGGCAGAGGAGTCTGGAGGAAGACTCCGAGGCCTCCGTGAAGTCCGGGGACAGCGAGCTGTTCGCGGAGCAGGACGACATGGTCACCTGCGTGCCTAAATACTCGCTGCGGGACAAGCCCCGCGACGTCCGGAAACAACACCACCACAACAAATCAAAGAAAAAGGACAACAAAAATCTAAATGCTCTGATCTCGGTCATCGAAAAAGCTCACCTCAAAGACTCGAGAGGCTTGGAGTGCAACCTAGCCAAAGACAATCCTCCCATGTTTCACTCGAAACTGGACATGCTCAACAATGCAACCCGCTCAAACGACACTGATGGTGCTAAACGTCGCAGTATTGTCGAGTGCGAGAACGTGGACCTGATCTGCAACGACCTCTACAACACGGAGAAGTCGCCGCAGACGGATGTGGTGGACGACACCGAGAGCGACAAGTCCTCCGTGGCGTCCAGCTCGGAGAACTGCTCCGTGTCCGACTCGGACAGCCTCCACGTGGATGAGGGCGCGGCGCCGTTCGAGTTCACCGCGGAGGAGCTGGAGAAGCTGGCCAACTACACCACTGGCTTCCCGCTGATCCGCTACGATTGCCATCCGTCCGAGTGTCCCGAGTGCCTGGCATCCTGGTACAACTATCAGTATTACACCATACAGGACTGCGGTCCGTACCCCGACAAGAAATCCAGTGTGGTGCTCGAACGGGTGCCTCGAGACGCCGACACGGACGATGACTTCGACGAGGTCGACGGCGCAGCCACTGCAGTGGCGCCCGACAGCGACAGGACGCTGACCGAGATCGACTGCGATTTCGAGACTGACGAGGAGATCGAGTTCGAAGCCGAACACGTTACCACGTCCCCGTACCACAAGACTCAGCGACAGCTATGGGACATAGACATTTCGTCACAACGAAGACGCAATCCGGACCATTCCTTCCCCGACAGCGTGTACATTGACCTGACGGACACTGACGTGAGCGTCTCTGTGTACTACCACCACAGCCAGTCGTCGCACGACCTCAACTATGCAAACAGTAGCCACGGTACTACCTGGTACCCACCCCAGCAGCAGCACCCGCTGGGTTACTGCTACCCAACGTCCTACTACCAGCTGCCCCTGTACAGTCATCACCACCTCTCGTCACCTTTCATACATTCCAACTCTTCCCTTCCTAAAACTGCCATGGTCCCGCCAAGAGATCTTAAAAAATGTGAGTACATTGGTTTACGAAATTGTGAGTACGGCGATTTACGAGCGTGCAATTTAAAATAATTAATTTCTTTTTAATGTCAACTTCGATTATTATCAACTCCTTGAAGAAAAAGCCAGTCAAATAATGTTTTAACCTTTTCTATGATGGTTTTTAGTCATGATCACAAAATATTAGTCATCCACAGTTATCTTCAGTGAATAGAAGGTTAATTACATAAAGGTGTGTTAAAAAAGATACACTATGAAGAAAACTGGTAAAACATGCGTGAAATTGTTATATACACTATTTAGGATGTTGTTGAACAGAACTTGACACAAAACTACATACAAAAATATATTGTGTTACTTTTGTTAATGTCCATTTGAAATTAAATCGATTTCCAATGCTTATAGAAATAAATTGATGAAATGTAGGGCTTTTCATTTAAGCAAAGATAACAGGAGATAAAAGAACATGTATGGTTTCTCGTTTGTGTAGAGATAATGATGTGAAAAAGATTTTCAGATCAGTAATCCAGTAACTAGTTTGTGGTACAAAGATGTCATTATTCATGCATGAAAGGTAATTCGTTCTGGTGATAAAATGCCCCAGCTGTTCGTTCAGCTTGAAATTACTTTCATGTTCATTATTTAACAAATCTTTCACTTCATGCCAAAGGCAAAATATTTGTGAATAATTCACCACCGTAGTTGCAATATCCATTTACTAACCTGCCATCCAGGCAGGTACATATTACATCTGAAATCCTTTGTTTTCTTGATAATTTAATCTTAACGCCATTTACCATGTGTCTGTTTCATGTTTCATTTGGTTATGTGCCATATATATCCCAGTAAAAGTCAAAACAAAAAATATATACCATAAAAAATATCTGTTTCTTTAATAATATCTATCTGTCTATGTATATCTATCTGTCTATCTATCTATATCTGTCTATCTATCTGTCTATCTATTATTGAGCAACACCCAAATATATTTCATCATTTTTTTCCAATCCAGTGTTCGTCTTGAATGGGTGAAAGATTCCCTCAGCGACGTTAACTCATGTTAAGGATCTTTATCTATGTTAACTCATGTTAAAGATTTCTATCTATGTTAACTCATGTTAAAGATTTCTATCTGTTAACTCATTTTAAGGATCTCTATCTATGTTAACTCAAGTTAAGGATCTCTGTCTATGTTAACTCATGCTAAGGATCAATTCCTCAGTGAGCCATGTTCCTGGCGGTTCCTGCAATTGGTAAAATAATCTGCTACGCCAAGTTGATAGGTCTGCACTCGGCACACTTATTTGACCCCGATACGTTGCACAGGGTTTTCGTGAACTCCCTACATTGCACTTGAAGAGATGCTGACGAAAACAGTCTGAGTGTATGCGCCCCAACAGTGTAATGAGTTACTACCTCGTCATGGAAACTGGGGGGTGTTTATGTATGCCAAGCAGACTTTGAAGGGCAAAAAAAGTGATTTTTATCGTATAGATCTTGGCAAAGCGATTCAATATGATGTGTAATATTTCCCAAGGAAAGGTTGTTCCGTGTTTGTTAGATCTCTGCTGTGTCCAGGATAACACTGCGTGGTCCCTATGCTTTGTCACCGTGAATAGACTCTTCTAAGTTTATACTCCAGCAAACATGCACAGCTTTTGTCTTTATATGTCAACTCATACTATCGTACATTCAATATTTTCATGACCCGTTTACAGTGACTTCAAAGCAGTTTTCATTGTCTTAATTTGACAATCGTCATGTCTTATATATCAAGGGAAAGATTTCCGCTGTGACGTTAAAGCAATAACGCTCTGTTAATTTGACAATTCATACTAGATTGATCTACTTAAAGAAATGATGAAATTCTTATGTGTTTATTAGAATAAGCTTGGACAGATAGGATATCATTGACTAGTACACCCATTGAGAAATCTTCTTTATACGTTTAGCATGATTCTGTATTATCTTATAAATGTTGACTTGGATTGAATTAGATTCACAATGTATATTACAAAAATATATTTTGTTTTGATACTGAGGTATTTTCACTAGCATATTGTTGTACACAAACACTATCTGAACTACATATATGTTAAGCACCAAAACAGGATATTCACAAAAGGATTAATAACACATGATTCATGACATATGACATGTATGGACTATATGTATAGAAATAATAACACATACAACAGTTAGATAGTTGTCCACACTTTATGAATTATTTTGAATATTATAGAAATGGTTCGTATCACGACAATATGAGGTTTAAAAATATAATTTTACTTGACACCGTTTTCAAATCGTAACAAAGTAGCGGCTGTTTGTCGAAAACTAATTACGTCTGTTTGGGAGCTATGGGATACCGTTGTACTTTTACCATGATGACCAAGGGACTGGCAACATTGAAGCATGATTGCAGTCAACGGGTAATAGTGTTCCAAAGCGTGGTCGCAGTCAATGGGTTGTTAAGTGTTCCAAAGCGTGGTCGCGGATGGTTGGTATTCAGCCCGATGCATTTTGACACGTGGCCCATCTATATTACTTACGATGTAGTGAACAAGCAGGATATTATTGCATAGTATTGTTACGTACACCGTCATTCACGATTACTTCCTGTTTCGGAGAAATTTGTATTCATAGATTGAACACCATTTCATGTATAACGATCATACGAGTTGTCATTGAAATTGTATATAGATGCGAGAAATGAAATGTTTACATTTGACTTCACATTTTATTGATTCTAATTAGTTTCCAAAGCATGAATATTTTAATGTGAGTTATTTCTTTTCTCTCTCTTATATCTCTCTCTCTCTCTCCAATCCTACATTATTATGATATCAATATTACAATTAGTGCAGCCGGATTTGTTATTAGTTTACAAGTATTTTATTAATTCAGCAATATATAGGATGGCAAGCATGTTAATAAACTTTTAATTCTTTAGTATTAAATATATATAAGTTGTTATTACAATCATAAACTTGCAATACCAACCGACCTATATTAATTGTATTGAGAAAATATGGCTTGCACCTGTATGATCCGCATAACAAGTACATAAATCTGCCCAGTCTAAGTAATGTTTACATGTGATTATGGTATTGAAACTTGTAGTGATTCGGGTCGGGAGTAGGCCATAATATTGACTGATTTCCACGCTTTCTATTTCAACACTTAAGGTAATGCACACATGGTGATCACAGGGGGTTAAAAGGTTATCATCGTGGCCGTGCAGAGTTCAGTACGTGGGTGGATATGTCCAGGCGACCTGCCATTAATTAATGCTCTGACTTGCGTCACGGCCAAAAATCTGCCGCTGCTGTGACGCATCGGAGATGATAACTCCATCTCTACGATAACGGTCTCGCTAATTATTATGTACTCAGATAACAGGGATATGAACAGAAAATCGCTTCCTGAAGTTTTGGAGGGAATTGGAGATGTTTATTATTTGGAATAAATTGGTACTGTAATTATGAAAGTTCTCACATTTAGATCTACATATCTGATTTGAAGAAATAAAAATAAAAAAAAGGTAAAAATAAATGTAAATCCCGATTTTTGTTTATACCAACAAGAAAAGTAAACATATTTAAGAGAAATGCGAAGACATTTTAGTTATTTAAGAGAAACCTGCCAAAATAGCTATGCTGGATGGCGACTGTAAAGGCAGCAAACACATACACACGCACACATGCGCGCGCGCACACACACACACACACACACACACACACACACACACACACTTACTTACTTTAGTTACTATACAAGTGGAACTTGACTTGAAGTAGAATGGTGCCATCATTATGTTTTATGATAAATATATTGCAGGGGCTAGGATCTTTTTACGACACAAACAGAGACCAATTTTATTTGTAGTCTCATTAACCTTGCATTTTTCAAGGCTCTAATATAATTCATCGACATTTGAGGGCTATTGTCGCCTTATCTTGTTGAAACACTATAGCTGTGAGGAAAGGCTAGGGAAAGAATGCATGTTGATAATGATGTAAATGCTAAAACATCTATTTATTGTTTCCGGTGAAGGATTTGACATTTGTTAGTGCAGGGAAGCAAAAGGAAGGGCAAAGGGATTGGAATGATTTTGGGGGAGGGGAGGTGTGTCTAAAGGGGGAGGGGAGGGGAGGGAGCATTTGGAAGAGAGGAAATGAAGGGGGGGTGGGGGTCAATTTGGGATGATTTAGGATTAGGTAGTATTTTCACCACATATTCTATGACGTAGGTGTTTACTTGAGATGATGTTTGTACTGATTAATGTGAGAACTATCTCTGTTATGTTGAAATGTCCATACCTTTGGCATGTGTTTTGATTCTATGACTAATTTAATTATCCCAATTTGGGCAAGTATTTGCTGTCAATTTAAATATACCTAATTGTCAATCATCATTCTTGAGATGTATTCACTATATGAATATATTAGTTTTTTGGTAGTTGATTTCTTTTAATTTTATGTCATTATGACCTTATTATTTAGTTATGTTTGTAATATTTCAACTAATAAGCCTTCTACAGAATTTGTCCCTGGGCATTGCAAATTAATACATGAATCTAAAAGGAAGTCTGTAAATTGCTTTTATATAGTTTTATAATTATTTACAATACAAATATACAGAATTATACACATTTTTCAAAACTAATTAAAGAATATTTATCGCTGATGTTCTTTCAGCAGTAAATTGTATTACTAATGTCATTCTCTTGTAATTTCATCGTCACAAATGGGCAAAAGATTCCCACAGTGACGTTGAATTCCGTAATCAATCACTGACTTGTAATTTCAGAATTGTTTAACGATAAAAATAAAATCCCAACCTTTTTGGGCAGGTGGTGAAGCTTTATGCAACATCTTTCAACTTAAAGCAGGTTTTAATTATATAAGCTTACACCAAAGCCCCCCACACTTAGCCGATTATTTTCATAATCAGAGCCGTGAAAGGGATTCATGGTAATAATCTCATGCTTTCTGAAGCTTTGATGGTCTTAGATAGTATTAGGCTTACTAGTGTCTCGTTAGCAGGTAGTTGGCTTAGTCACGGTGCAATGAAACGTACATACTTATTGGCCGTGATTAGCATTAGAGGGGGCATTGTACTCGCCTGCTAGACATTGTATTTAAAGCAAATAATGTCCGTCTTAAGAATCTACTTATTATCAAATCAAACTGGTTTTATGGTGTACTTGTCTGGTTGTAGAATGTCTTGTTACAAGTGTAGCAATTATATAAATACCAAATAAAGTATTAGAATCTCATTAAACAAATTGAGGCTGTGTTAGTGTATACTTGTCTTGTAGAATGTTCTGTTACAAATATAGCGTTTAAAATGTCAAAAATGGTATTACAGTTACAAATTTTATATTTAATATACTAAATGGAATCTACTTAAACAAATGAAACCTGTCTTACAACCTACTCATCCTTGCATGGAATGCACTGTTGCATAATACTTTAAATACTCTCCTCAAAAAGTCCATACTATTGGGAATTCTGATGTGCATTGGTGGATTACGACAGCCTACGCTGCTCCCGGAGTCCAAAGCTGCAGTGTGGATGAACGCAAGCCCGTTGCACGTCACGTATGTCTCTTATGACCGCCTAGCAGTAAAAACATGTAACCTTCTTCTGCATCGATGCAACTGAAGATGGGCAGCAGAGCAATAATGTCATTTCTTTTCCAAAAAAAACCCCACATGCAATGTCAGCACAATTGGATTCATGTTTCCGTGCAGGAGATATTCCCAACATTCGGACCGAAAACACTGGGAATATTTAATGAGTCTGTGGGTCTGTTTGATAAGGGATGTTTGTAAACAGGATCAAGACCTAACACTTTCCTGCCAGTATGTTGATATGCACCTGGTGTCGCACAGCATCCATAGCCTCAATACAGTCGTCGCGTGTTTCTTTCCTATCCAATTTGGATTTTGAACGTGTTTGAAAGAGTTGTCCATGACAAGTAAAATAGATAAAATTTGGACCTTAGTAGGTCTGTCGCCTAGGCTAAAATGATAAATGGTTTAGGTTTCCTGATGAGTACTAGAAACATGGGGATGTCATGAAATTGTCATTAATCTTTAAATATTTACAAAAAATGGCCGTGTTTTGTCAAGAACTTTGAATGTTTATTAATGACATTTACACTATTATGATTCTGAGCCCATAATATGCATTATGATGCATATATATTTTATTATTATATTTTTAGGCATAACCACCTTCAACTTATTTGTTCAACTAACCACTGTAGTCATACGTCCTTAAACCATATTCTGAGTCTAAGTGTTCTTTATTTTGTACAGCAAATCTACTCTTTCTAAGGTAATGAGGAACACGCATGCATGAATTCTCCCAGCAATTTTGGCCTTGCCTGAAGAATCTCATACTGAATACTTTGTTCAGATTATGACGTTTTCTCCACTAGTTACACCAGCAATCTTGCTTCGATTTTGTGGTCCACTGTCATGTAACTATGACATCATCGGAGATGCAGACATGTGTCATGCAATCCCGTTCCGTGCAACGTGTGTCTGGCACGAGTCGTGGTATGCGTGGTATGCTGCCACATGCCGCTGTAGTCTGACATGGAGCCAAGACGTTCATTGATACGTTCTGCAGCATCTGTCTGGCCGTGGTATGCAGCCAGTGTGAAGTAGACAGCATTCCATATGTACGCTTTACGTTCACACAACACACGTGACGTAAGCATTTTACGTGACGTAAGCATTGTGTACAACGTAAGCGTTATCCGTGACATAGCCATTATACATGTTGCAAGTTATAGACATCATATGTAATACAAGCTTCTTACTTGGTTTTCCTCAAACATTATTTTTATATATAGCATTATATATGATGCAAGGTACAAACACCATAATTTGACTTGCAATCAATCGTAGTCGCTAGTGTTACGAGCGTCTGGAGCTCTGCGTCTGAGTTCAACAGAACAATATCGCTGCAAACTCCCCATGAGCATGTACAGCAACTCCCATAAAGCTACAGTACAGCAACTCACGACCGTCGTAAGGCTAAGATAAAGGCTACGATGGGTCTTAGGGAATGGGCCGCATGGTCATGTTTATTCACGTTATTCCATATCCCGGTCTCGGCCAAATACCAGGGACAACAATTCTTGATAGATGGACATAAATTTTATACAGAACTTTTGTCAGGCGATGAAATGATGTAAATTCTCTACATTTGGTTGTTGTTACATGGCTGTGTATGTTTATGCTTGCTACGTATGTTTATACTGGCAGTAGGACTCTGGGCAAAGGTCAGCCTATGGTCTACTGAATGAACCCTGCGTTATTATGTACTTGTTTATTTATGGAAATGGAAATGTTTGTCTGTACACTGTACTGAACAGGTTTCGTAGCTTTTTATCGTCTCTCGTGTTTCTTCTATAAATGGCAAGTACTTTAGGATAGAACCTGATTTCCTCTTGGTTTTATTTAAGGATTATTTATTATTCTTGAAAGAACAAGTACAAGTTTGGCGATTGTTTTTCTTTGTCTGAATGTTGTGTGGTATTGCGCAGTCAGTACAGCAGATTGCAATTTGAAATTTGAGTGGGGTTCTGAAATCGAAAATTTAATAAGAATAATCAATTTATACTGAAAATGGAAACCCGATATTGCTGCAACATTAAAATTGCATTTTTATTGTAGAGCTTTATGCAAGTTATAGATTTTCTAACCAAACACAGTAAGTGTGTGTAGTATTATAAAAAGTGATCTGATAGCTTTACAATAGAAGCATTACTGTACTCAAAGTAATTCTGGCAAGGAATATCAGCTAACTAGCCACCAATGAAATTAGGTGCAATATCAGCTGTGAATTTGCAGCAACTGTGAAATACTTGTTGAAATCTGCTCGGAGCTCCACATCTCAAATCCCATAAAATAAAATATCTTACATTGACTTCAGTGTGATTTAAAAAAAAATTAAAAATCTGAAACTGGATATACCAGTTTTGTAATGTCTTCCTATTGCGGGTGTTTCACTCCAATATAAATAAATATCCAGTGAATCCGGCAATCTAATTGGTCCACGTGACCCCAAAACATTGCATTCATATTGCATTAACAACATTTTCTTAGGTGGCATTGTGACGTCACGTTATATCGTTGGTAAAATACCAATGTGCCTCTTCTAAAACGTAGACTAAAATCATTGATGCATTACGTCAGACTAGTAAATCAAATAATTCTCCACCGATTTGTTGA
>JAUTBX010067434.1:0-12571 GCA_032361465.1 Lepetodrilus tevnianus | reverse complement strand
GTTGCCCAAAGTTGCCCTTTGGGCAACCAAGCTGAATTTGTTCTAGGACCCTATATGAGTACAAATCAACAATAAAATTTCATAGGAAAGAACATTACTAGGTTGCGTATGAAACATATAGGAGCGTCAAATGGACTATAATGATTATGATCGTCTCAAACCCGCCATCAGAACTGTCGATATATAACATTGCCATGGGTGTATCTAGAGAATTACATGTTCAGACGACTAATTGACCTTGCAACCAGAATATGTTAACGTTTAGTTTTCTCATGACAACCTTTCAACCAAGGTTTTGCAACATTTTCTGACGATCTTGCAATCAGGGTTTTGCAATATTACATGATGTCCTTGCAGCCAGGTCCTTGCAACTTTGCATGACGACCTTTTAATCAGGACGCCTTGCTGGGAACAACTATGGTTACATTTGATTGCAAATCAACTTTTAGGGACCCGCTATGAATTTAAGTCTGGTTGCACGAACCATTTTTGCCATTATAATAGTATTAGCTAACCATATTGTATTAAGTATTATATTAACCTAAATACTGCCGCAACCGTATACATGACGATCTTGAAACTACCGCAGGACCATTTGACTTTACATGACTACATTCCAACCAGGACTTTGCAACTTTATATATGATGGCGATTTTACAACCAGAACCTTGCAATATTACATGACAATCCAGCAACCATGACCTTGCAAGCAGGGGCCCGTTGACGTTATAACGATACCATAGCATGTCAACCAGGGCATTTTAACCTTACATGATTTCATGTTATAACATTGCAACCAGGACAACTTTTAAACAGCAAACACTCTCCGTGATATCCTATGTATCTTTGCTAAAACCGTCGACTCGCAATAATCGAATGACTGGATGTAACACTGTTGAGCGACTGTGAAACTCCGTGTATTGATTTTCTTAACATTCAACATACTCCACATATTGAAGTACGATCACCTCCCCAGCACGAACATTCAAAAGGTCTCCGTGTGCAGATTTGTGGAAGAAGGTTATTTTGATTTAAAGCTTATTATTGAATCTGTAGACCAATACGACCTGTGATTCTATAATTGTTGTCGGAAAATATTATAATGTATGGGTTAACATTCTTAATATTCGGTCGCTGTATTCATATCACGCGGGGCAAATCGGTTAACTTGTCAATTTATACAGACAGAAATATGTCATGGAAAATTGGATCTTGCAATAATAGCATCAAAAACATATTTCCAGATAGCATTCAGACATGATGAAGATCATCAAGTTTGGAGTACAGTCACAGAGAGACATGACTCGGTGATGTAAGCAGGGAAGTGTCTGCGGAATATTGACGGGTGATTATTTAGATGTCGTGGATGCATAATATACCAGAATATTCATAGTACATTATGAAGTCAAAATCACCTTAGAAAATAATAGGAATATATTTAAGGAATTACAATAATAGATACAGTACAGTACATTCTAATGCGTGTCTTTGTTTTATATAGTGGCACGTTAGAACTAAGCAAAATATAAAGATAGCATCAAGTTTAAACAAAAGTTATCGAGATAAATGAATAGTTTAATGTTTAAAATAGTTTTAACAATATTAGTCATTTTCAGTTTTACAGGATCATACGTTTTTGTGCATGGTATTAATATATCAGGTAAAAGACTACAATTTCTATCCTCTGGTAGTCAACTAATAGCTGTTCGTTTTGCTATTTAACCAGGCAAATTTTAACCCGGCACAATGTCAATGACGTCACAACTAGCCGGTCGGCGTGCAAATCAAGTGTTTCTACTGAACTCCGGGAACATGTCCATGCTAGTTGCTAGCCGGTCTGTTGATAGCGGCAAAGCGAGCGCTAATCGGCGGCTGAGAATGTGAGTAATTGTGCAAACGAGCTTTTGCCTGGTAACCGGGTCAAAGGTGGCTGCCGGTTCGGCTCAGCCGGAAGCAAAACGAACACAGCTAATATCAATTTCCGATGAAATCCATTCATTCAAGTTTCTGAATTGGGTACCAAAAGAAATCATGAATTGTGTAGACTTGGCATTTCTAACTTGCAGTTTCACTTACGATGATGACCAAACTTAACCATGAGCGAGACTTGGTTGGAAAGAAGTAAAGTTGGACCACGTAAGCTAGTCTCGGAGGATTCGACAAGATAAGCCTTGGATGACACACGTCAGAAACAGTAAGCCTGCAATACCTTCCTGCGCTGGTAATGTAATAGATCTATAATGACGATGTTAGTCCCCTAGCTACGTCTTCTCAAGGCAGAACACCTTCCAGTGACCTGCGCTAGTTAAAGGAGTGTTACTGCAGTAGAGGTTTCAATGCAACATGTGTATTCCCAACAGCTAAAACAACCCTCACTGACACTGACTTCCACATTTTACATTACTGAAAATAGTTACCTTTGAGCTTTAGTTGCATTAAACAACAACCAGCCTATCCTCACCAACATTTACATAAAGAAATTACTGGATTATCTTGTATTAACACACTACAGGAGCGGATTTAGTAAATATGGCCCACGTTTTTTCAATCCTTTTCTGACAAAACACATAAATGTTAAAATCAAATCAGACATCATACTGATTCTCCCAACCAAGAGATGTATGTGTAACTGGTATTATTATCTTAAGATCGATTTCCGTTACACGTGAAAGCTACGTTCTTGTAAATATTGTCTGAAAATTTCGGCAATTAAGGAAGATTTAACTGTGAGATATTTGTAACCCTGCATGTTGGTAATTAAACCTGAGATGCGACTGGTGAGGGCCCGAAACGAATTGACTTAATCAATGACGTTGTCCGTGGTTCGATGTGATCGATGGTCGTGCTATGATCTCCAGAAATTCATCACCGCACAACCAATCAGCGGAGGAGGAAATACGATCAAAGGGAAACAGGATTCCGCAATAATGATCACATAAAGGAATAATGTCTATTTTTTTTTCACATTAAAACAAATCCCTTGATTCTAGCTCGATCGTACGGCAATAGCAAAATATCTGTAAATCTTGTATAATAATATCCAATATTCTTGACCTTCTTAAAAGCTTACTCATTTCAGCAATCGGTAAATTAGAAAATGGCTGGCAAATATTTTATTACATTATCAGTGTAGTCGTTAATATAACATGACATTGATAACGATGTTCGCTAAGAAGCATACTCCAAAGAAATACGCCTTTGGCGACCTTTTGGGCTATATAGGCCTTACCATAATCGACTTTATTAGGCTCAGTAAGAGCTTCTATGCACAGTTGCCGTTAACAAAGTTTCCAATAATATAATTTTCCACTATGGAGTCCACATTTCTCCGAACAGCATGGTAATATAATAATCTCTGGTCGGTATCCGCTGGGTTTCAGAGGTTTATTTCGGCCGCCTAGAATACGGGCAGGATATGACATTCACTGAGATCAGCGGTGAAGTTTTTCATGCTGGCCTGCAATGAAAACAATACGCCAAGACAAAGTAGTCTGGCTTCTTACTACGACCATCATTGATTCGTGCAGGAGTTGTGTATATGACTAAAAGACGTACTCTTTTCTATTGACATCAGATAACCATGCTTGTTCAATAAATGTATGTAAACCTAAAACAAAATGTGCTATTTACGTAGACACACGGTGTGCATCAACAGAATTCGTGCAGGAGTTGTGTACATATGACTAAAATATGTAGTCTTTTCTAGTAACCTCTGATCATGTCTCGCTCGCAAGTGTATACCCTATAAAAGAATAGTTATAGTTACGTAGACACGTAGCATATAAAATGTATAGTGGTAATGCATGCGAGACACATAAAACGGTGATTGTTTGTGAGTATGAAGTAATGGATAATATATTTCACTATGTTCAGAATCTCTGTACATTATCTACGGTAAATGGTCCTTTCGTTGGTCCTAGTGGGATTAAAGAGGACTGGTCATGCGAGCGATCCAGTCGTGGTGACATACAATTAGTTTGTCTGCAGTACACCTGTGGGGGTTCACATGACGAAAAGTAATAGCAATAAAGTAAATGTATCCTGATTACCTTCATGCATAGATCTACATTAGGTAGAAGCGTGGTAAGTAAATACATTGACACGTAGACTGTATTACTGTATAACTGTAACTATATTTATTTTCTCTTTCTATTCTTTTAAAAAAAGATTATTAATATTTAATATTAATATTAATATTAATATTACCTAGCATCCTTGATATTCAAGTATGTCTGCAAACATTATATTAAATAGTCAATGTATATTAATGGTATGCATTGTCTATTGTTATAATGTGAAACTGGGAAACAATTTCAGAAATAGAAATTGAATTGGCTGTTCACGAATCCTGGAAAACTTCACATTCAAGTAAATTAGTCTTGTTGTTTTTTAATCATCAAGTAATTAACATCAGCACGTATACTGACTGAATGAAGCTTTTAATTAGGGGTTTTACGTCCGCGTCCAGCGTAGCTGCTATTTAGCGGACAGTGGAGGAAAGCACGAGATGTCTGTATTGAGGTTCAGAAGAGAAAATATCCGCTGACATAAACGGGTCAAACAGCTAAATGCGCTACACATTTGACGACATTCCATTGTGACCTCACATGAAAAGGTCACGATTCAGATGTCATTCATAGCAACCGTCGAATTTCGTCCTATCACCGGAAATTACCCTGACGAGACTTACTGTCCATATTTGGTTAATCGTGGCTTTTGATTTAGAGTTCTTCTTCAAATTGTGCAATAGTTCAGAGATTTATATTCATTTAATAAACTATAATGTTAACTAACACATGGAACCAATGATATTTCAACAATGTCAGTTTCCCCATGAACTTTAACTTAATTTAGATAGATTCTTCGTTTGATTATAATTACATGCAATGCAGTGACGGATGCAAAGGGTAACTTTATGGAGGGTACAAATGGCATGTGTCGTGTGAACCTCAAAATCCTATATATATCTTCCCCTGGTCTACATGGCTGACTACAACTGTTGACTACATATTTTTCATATTGAAAATGGCTCTATATACCCAATTCAAAGCGAAAACCAACTGTGAACTTTGCTTGCCAATAACATAACCGATATTTACGTATTTCCTATAACCTTCAATTAGCTCTGTATTCAACGAAACCTACCGGAAGTCCGTATTCACACCAGGTGGCTCTGTGCGCACCCTTTTGGCCTCCTGTCAACGTGATGTTTAACGTACATATTCCCTAGAGACGTCCTGTCTTTATTAAGTGCACTTCAATGCGTGCGTGCCTGGAGTAAATGACGGCGATGGCGCGGGCTGACACTAAACAGTCTTGAAAGTCTCCAGCCCTCTAGGAAAAGAAGTTCTTCTCGTAGTCAGAGATAAAAAATGCATGTCACTCTGAACTCAGGAGCCCAGATTTGATCCTGGGTGTAGTTATTGGTTGTCTTGGTGAATATCTTTCAGCCTGGCCCCCGGACCATAGAACGATCGCAGCGAGTCGTAACTCCTTAGCAACTCAATGTAATGCTAGCGTATAGGAGTTACGACTCTCGTAGCCCTACCATTGTTTTGTGGAACGGGCTCCTCATTTGAACGATGTTCCAAGGCAAGCGAACCGGAAGTAGTGATAGCTACGAGTTCTGTTATTCTGATAGTTTATTTAATTTAGTAAATTGATTGTCACTGGGAATACTGTATCCTGCGTGAAAAATCGTTAAGAGTTGTACAAATTATATTTTAAAATATAATGTAAAATGTCAACTTATTTTAGAAGACCTCTCTACATGACAGATCAGACGTGTTCTTATATTTTGTTTGATTGTACATGTATATTTTTATTGTTCAAAATTTTGCAATTCCGACTTAGGATGCCTAAATATATAGATTCAGAGAAAATATTGTCATAATGACATCCTTAAAATTTAAAGACACCTCTTCTGTTTATATCATTATAAGACTGTCACTAAAAGCACAATTTGCTCAGTGGTCTAGGTATGTGTTGCCAGATATACTACGTACACAATTAAATCAATACAATTTTGCGGATCATATGCTTATCCTAAACTATTGATAGAATCATAGCATCCTGTTCTGTGGTTGACATTAAGTAGAACGGTGAATTTGCGCATTATACAGCCCATCACTGCCTGACGAATAGAAACAAGACAATCACGGTATCTTAAATTACATCGACATTCGTGTCAACTCCCGTCTGAAAAGTCGATTGCAGACATAGTATCCATCAGTGATAACGAATAACGCATGCTGTATATCTGGGTGGGCAATTCTCCAGTGAATGTGCTGGTAATAACAAACAGAAGTTTCTGTTATTGAAGAACGGCCATTGGCTTGATTGCATGTTCATGGGTATCAATGCATTTACAAAGTTACCTCCAACATCTACTGTTCTAAACGTCTGCAGTAAACGTAAATGATATATATGAGCAATACTAGCGTGAGTGGCTCATTTATAAACATGCTTCTTCAGTGGGTCTATGTTGGTTCGAATATACGAGCGTCCGAATACGTTTTTACCCACTAATGAGCTGTGTTTCCCAGATGAAGATCGGGTTTCCACAGACAATTGGTGCTAGGTCAATGGAATATCTTTCCGAGCGCGATGTAGGGAAACGGCCAGTACCGTCTTTTAACATCGTGGTATAAGGCGTCCATGGGTTCGAACCATCTACCTACCACCCACCAAGCCAACGCCATGACTACTACGCCACAAAGGCGAATCAGACCAGAAGGCTAGGCACATTCATTACAATATCACAAACGTGTTGCAAATAGTTCCACCTAATAGGATTAATTTAAGTAAGAGATATTACTTAGTTATTCCATTTCCCGTGGAGATGTCTGGAACTGGAGTAGTTGACCTGTCCACTATTTCTTTGTCACGAAATAATTGCGTAACTTTAAGCCCAAAGCTCCTTATCAACAGGCATGAATGAAAGAGAATAGCCCATGTGCACTTTAATAAATCACTATGTCGAGATGTATTAACCGATAGCGGATTTCTAGAGTTTCTGAGGATCAGGGAGTACATTTAGTAATGTTCAGCCTTCAAGACTTCAGTGTTTAGTGGTCCCTTATGAAAATCTCCAACATAACGGATATCCGGAGATGTATTATTTGAGCTGTGACAATGAATGGCGTGAAAGTCTATGAGACAAAAGGACCAATGACTGTAGCGTAATCGCGGAGAGATATGCTGCGATCAGAGGTGGCGGAACGTTGCAAGATATAGGTCGCGATCATATATGGCGGAACGTTCCAAGAATGTAGGTCGTGATCAGTCGGCATTGCTGACAGCGGGTCTAGCAAACTGACATTTTGTATTAAACTAGGCTATTGGGAACCGGATTAATAGTTCTGTGTGTCTTTATACTCAGCTCTGAAATACTGAAGCGTCAGTGAGCAGTACACAGACTCTACTCTCAGAGATTAAAACAAATATTATAATAGTATTGGTTATAATATCGGCTACTTCTAACGCGCATTATTCCACACTTTTGACAGCTTATTCAAAACCCTACACTATTTATACATTGTATTTTAGCACACATAGTATTCTATTTGTTTTAAAGATGAGAATAGAAATTAGTTTTTCATTGTAAAGATTTCTATTACGATTATTTTCGTAATCATATTGATGTAAAACATTACATAATATATTGAACTAAAAGTGCACATAAAGAAAGCTTATAATAGGTAACGTTTTAATCACATAGATATGAGTAATTAACAAAGAGTACTTTGTCAACAGATTTTTAAAATATTGCATTGAACATTGTTTTGGCTTCAGAGATTAAATTACATTTATGTTGACATTACGTGTTTCATTCCGAAAAAAACGGACAATCGCAATGGAAAATATACTATAATTATTCTGAAATATATATCAACCTCGTAATCATAGCATGGACTGAGTGAAACTATTTGTGTTAATTCGTCCAGGTGGAAATAGTATAGTATTAGTATTACACTTTCTGTTGACTAATATGCCTGAATAAAAAAATCTTTGTATGTTTCAGTCTAAATTGTAACGATTACCATTTCATCTATCAAATTGCTAGACCATTTCATCTATCAAATTGCTAGACCATTTCACCTATCAAATTGCTAGACCATTTCACCTATCAAATTGCTAGACCATTTCACCTATCAAATTGCTAGACCATTTCATCTATCAAATTGCTAGACCGTTTCATTTATGAAATTGCTAGACCATTTTGCTCACAGGATACGAACCAGTATCCGGCTGACTCTTTACGTGTTAGAGATTACCTTAAGAGTGGTGCATGTGACGTATACAGCAGATATATGGTTAAATTGACATCGCAATCAAAGCATAGCTAGATTTTGAATTTAAGATACATTCTAAAGAAATCGCGTTGGCGTGTTGTCGTCAATACGGATTATGATAGAATTGGCAAGCGGCGTGTAAGTTTCTTCTGAAATTGTATATTCCTTGAAGAATTAATTAAACGTATATAAATACATGAATGGACTCTTATACATTATTTATATCCATCATACACTATCGAAATAAAAATAGGCAGTGAGTGAATATGGAGTTTAACGTCGCTGCGGGGATCTATCACCCATTTGCGACGAAAAAATAGGCAGAGATAGATCGACATATGGTACACACGTGTGAAACATTTATGAAGGCGTTTAGTTAAAAAAAAAGGTGAGATATCCATTAAGAATAGTCTTCAAATTATCCTACTGGGACTGAAATGAAAGCATATGTACACGTTCCACACGAAACCGTTTTGTCACTACATTTATTGTGCACCATCATGAATTAATTGTAATATGTTGACAGTATCAATACAGAATTGCTCTTAAAATGCTCTTAAAACCCATCTCAATGCTCTCCTGTATAAAATGGAGTAACTAGGGTACATTGACTTCAACTCCAACCTTTGCCATATGCTACACCGTTGCTAAGGTTACACGATATTCGATGAAGTCTTGGTTCTACCCACATGCTACCTTACAATTGTGATAAAACAATCGCGTACATATCAATATAATTCAAGTACTATCAGTCAGTAGCATACGGTATGTGCACCTTACCTTGCTTCAATTTAATTATTAATATGTAAGACAGTCTGCGTGTAAAACTATCCAGTTATCATCAGGATGAACTGAGATTGTTCCAAGACGCACCAGGATATAGCTAGGGCATATTGGATTAGTTCGTTTGAAGTTCTAAGAAAGGTTACGTGAAAATCCTCGGGTTATGACCAGAGTAAACCAATTTTCTGTCTGACTAAGAGGGTCATGGTTAGAATTATTGCCCGACCAGGGCTCGTGCCCTAACGTTAGGCCAAGAAGAATCCATAGGATGGCAAGGACTAATTGAATTGATGGACATCTCAACGCGTGACGATGAACCAGTCCCAATAGTTATACTATATACATGGACGATCTTCCAAATTTTCCCAATCTGTTTTTGACGTCTCACCAGCTTGTGGATGCGTATTACTTATACGGGTTATATATATATTACTGTGACTGGGTTATAGGATAACTCGGCGTATAGGATAGTTACGTTATAAGTAATGGTGTGATTCGAAAGCTATAATGAATTGCAATCAAATGTATTAGTAATCCTTCTACCGGTATACCGGTATTATATTATCCGTACTAAGTTTTCGCATTTACATCCAATGTCATTCAAGTATTTCTGGGTCGGTATTCATAAAAGGGTTTAAGTCGGTTTTTGCTATATACTAGTATTTGGTTTTCAAAACTTAAGTCAGTTTTTGCTATGTTTGGTCATCAACAAGTGACTTAAGCCCCTTTATGAATACCGGCCCTGGTGCCAATCTTGCAAGCATACACTATATGGATATGCAGAGCATATCGTAAAGTCGATCATATTGGAAAAGTCACAGTAAATGATAAAATATCTAAACTATCGTATCCACATATGAATATTATAAAACATGGACAAATTTGTATCGTTAAAAACGAAGTTCATCCATTATTATTATTAACAAATTGTTGTTTGATTGGTGTCGCTGGAGACCCATTCAATTCGTTGATGAAAACATACTGGAATCACCTCGATGACAATCCTTTCAGGAATATCTCGGATCCACTACAATACCATTCCCCTATTGTAAGTGGTCTCGATCGCTATGTGTGCACGAGATCCTTACACGAATGTTATCGTCTAGAGGATGCGATAACGTCACGAAGGGATGCCAATGATTCTAAAGAGGACATTTGCATGGTCAGGGACGTCCGGAGTTCATTATGATTGAGAACTCCAGACTATAATATTTACTATATAGACATGTTGATATACTATAGTGTTTTGGAAGCCACAGCTATTCTTGGGTGTCCAACTTGTTGGAGTGTGTGTGGGTGGATCTGGTGGTCTGGGTGGCGGTGGGGTGGAGAGACCCTATGGGTGTGAGTGTGGGTGGAAAACCCCTTGGGGGACCTGAGCGGGGTGGTGGAGGGTCTCTATAGGGGCAGGGACCTGGTGGACGTAGGGGTGGAGGGAACTATGAGTGGGGGAAGGGACCTGGGTGGTTAGGGGAAGTGTCGTCATTGCTAGCAGCATTACCTTTCTTCCCCCTCCGGGGTATTGAGAATCTTGGAAGCGAAGAAACATTGCATGGCGCAGACCATCAGACAACATACGTCCATCGTGACGACACAGGAGGTCAAAGCGACGGTAGCCCCCAGCACGCTCTCGTACACAGAGGTGGAATTGATGAGGGTGGAGCCGAGCCCGGGGGTAGGGTCCACCTCTGTGACCCCCAGGGAGGAAAGGATCTGGAGGGATAATGCGCACAGAATCAGCGACACGAGGCACAACAGGCCGATACTGTATATGAACTTGGCGACGTTACCCTCCTTTTCACACAGCGTGACACGTGACGTGCTCGCGAGACTTTGACGAGATGTGTTCAAGGAGCGCCTGGAGAAGCTGGAGATGTGGCTTAAGTTCCCGTTGTTTCTCGAGAGAAGGGTGGAGATGCGTGACCCCGCGTCGCTGCGGGGAGGTTCGTCCTGCTTTTGAAGAAGTGCATCCAGGAGCTCTCTGTTTCTGCAGCTGTCGGGTGTGCGGCTATAATCCTGCATTCTTTCCGAGCAAAGTCAAGATGGACGACATCTTCGTCATCGGCGGATAAGGATGGTGATAAGGACACGATGCAGTGCACCCTTCCGCCATCCTTGACATTTTAGTCTTTAAAATCCAGCGAGTTCATGTGTCTGAAAACATAGAAGAGAAATTGGTAGTTAGTGTATGCACTATAGGTTAACATAAATGTATCCGGTTTCAGGCCTGTGCTGGAAGGTGTGTCGGCCTACTGTAGTCCTCACGTACAGTCTGTCCGTGCGCCATGATTTACTACGGTGGAAAATTACGTAGAACTCGAAATCGTCCTAGACTACAGGTACCACCCTTTTCGTGAAAAGTAGGTGTGGTTGAATGGAAGCATGTGTTGATCTACTAGTGTTAGCTAGATATATTGTCAATGGTTTTTTGTAAGGAAACAATATTACTAGACTATTGCTGACACTGATTAAGATCACCTTTTTCTAAAAAGATAATAATTAATTAAAAAATAAAAATGATATTTTACAAAAGTATAAGATCTATTAATGTTTAGAAATTATATTATTAATAACAAGTTGTGTGATATCAGTTATTGGTTCAAGGTGGAAATTGACGAATTATATTCCTAAATGCTTTCATAATAGTGCCATTGGTTTTGACGTGTCTTTTAGACTCTTGCTAAAGGTTAGATCCCTGTAGGTACATGACTTTTATTCTGATATCCAATTCGCTAAGCGCGTAATATGCACAGTAAAAATCACTAGTGGAACAAAAAAGTATAGACTCGCAGTAAATTGTTCCAACGAGCTTAAATGTTTTTTACTCTAGTATTTAATTTTGCCGTCAAAAGACGAGAACTTTGGTGGTGTAATCGATGGACTTCGACACGTTCGATTCACTTTAACACGTTCACTTTCTCCTTCAATCAACAGTAATATTTGAGAGGTTATATTTCAATCTAAAGGTAATGAATTGTAGTTTTAAATTCTTAAAATGTTGCGGATGTTTAGTGGTTTTTACTTACACCGTAGGCAATACAAATATGAAATAACAAATGATGAAAAGATTAGATTTATATTATTTATAGACAAAACGTCAACGAATCAACACACGCCATCATGTTGTAATCGGCTTTACTATTAATTAGTATTGCTATGTTTTGCAATAAACGTGGAATATTTTATTAAGACGTTGACAATGATTGTAATATCGATTTATGAAAAAGATAATGTGTACTTTGGATTGATAGTTTGTGCCTGAATTTCTCTTATAGAAAGTAAAATTTCCCATTTTTGTAACTGGCCAGTTGATATGAAATAGCAAACATATACACTTGCCAAAGTAAACATATAAATAAGCCTTTATTCCACATTCCTAGAAGATTACTTCCGTTAATGTGTATATGTATATATATATATATATGTTACAGTCAGGTTGTGAAACCAGTCATTTCGTGAAATGACTGAAATGTTCAGACATTTCGTGAAGTGAC
>JAUTBX010067212.1:0-12576 GCA_032361465.1 Lepetodrilus tevnianus | reverse complement strand
TATTGCCTGTATTCTATCTTGAACGGGTTAGTAGGAAAATGACTGGGCCCGTAGTGAAAAGTATGAATACGTATTGAAACACGTGTTGCTGAACGGCTTCTGTGGCAATACATATGAATACATATGCATACGTATTCTCTATTGAACGCACCCCTGGTATGTTGATTATTCATACGAATAAGTGATATTCCTAGGTTCGCTGACGCGTGATTCCCAATAATTCCACATTCGATACTAGTACATGTATTCGATTTTAACTTGCAGAAGTTAGCATAATATTGGACATTAGACATTATCTGCTACCTAGTATTCTTCGAATGTGTCGCTGTATACGTGACCGGAAGTCGTAATGAACAGACATGAGAACGATGTGTTGACAACGACATGCACAAGTACTATAGGACAAACATAACAAGGTGAATTGATCATTAAATAATATATTACAACAGACACTTGGTTTAGACGGAGGTCTTTTATTAACTACAGTACAGCAATGTCGCATTAATTAATGTTGGCAGTAATGTTTCACTAATTATTACCAGTTAATTTAATCGGAACAATAGCTAGTAGCGATGGGCACCATTTGATATACGAATAACAACGATATGCATGGATCATTTTCAAATGTAGATCTATATTCCCTAGTCCTCAAATGTATGCATGAATCATTGATAGACTACGACAAACAGGACAACCTCTAAGTAACTACTAACACGAGGGAGCGACATAGAGAGAAACAAGTGTTTTGTTTAACGAGTACTGATTTCCTATAACCTATTGATCTCGGCCATGTACGGCACACAGACACACGCTGAAGATCTGTATAGACGTGAGCAGATCTGCCAGATCTCGGGTCTGTGTGGGAGACTGTTGCAGACCAGTGGACACGGAGACGGACTCACATACAGCATATATAATGAACTGGTTTAGCTGACAGCATTATGTATGTTATGTGTAAGTTTCCATGTACCTTACCACGTGCATGTAAACTACTGTATAGTGTATAGAGAGATGTATACACGAGGTGCGCTATAACATGTAACTTACCATATAAAGAGTGTAAGCGTTGTACCTATATAATATACATGTATAACGTATGGTATAGACACGCATCAATGTAGCTTACCATATAGAAACATACATTCACGAAAGCATAATATATCGACATGCTCATGGACAGGAATTAATAATTACATCTAACAATATTACTTTTAAGACGAGTAAATTAACTCTTAATACATAACACACGTACATACGCGCGCTCACACACACACACACACACACACACACACACACACACAGACAGACACACACACACACTCACACACACACACACACACACACACACACACACACACACACACACACACACACACACACACACACACACACACTCACACACACACACACACACACACACACACACGCACGCACACACACACACACACACACACACACACACAAACACGGTGCCATTTTGACCCTAGCAATGACTTTGCAATTGGCAATTACTGAATGAATAAGTGGGTTGAAGATGGTATCTACGTGTTCTAATCAGATCTGGGCAGACTTCCTTTGACAAACTATCTCACTCCTAACTAACTCGCCTCCTTACATATAGTTAACTTCGTTATCTCTTCCTAGCTGTTATAGTAGTAACACGCACATCTTTACCCGTTACTACTACATTTATATTCTATATTAACATTTACTGCGTTAAAATAATATTAATATCAGTGAATAGCATATGACATTATATAAAACATCTCAGTACTTTTTTAAAATGTTGTGCATAATGTTGAAAGGAAATATTCGTACTTCATTCCGTTTCTATGATACGGCTCCACTGGTAGCAACAGTGACAGTGTGACTAGGAATTGCATGGACATTTCCTGTTAAGAATTTAGTTCACCTTTTAGGTCGATATTTTATCAATATAGCGAAGCCATGGAACAACATTATTTATGCATGTACATCACATACGTTTACCATTCATTGATTAATTAATGAGTGCATTTGTTGACGTAGTTATTGTAGTTTATTGGCATTAAGTAAAGTGGAACGATAGGTTTTTGCGTGGGCTAAAAGTCTTTCGATTTAATGTGTGTGTCACATAAGTAGAGCTAGGCTCCATTAAACAGGGGCTTGTTTGTTAACACGAAATAACACAATAAGTTTAATACCTTTAGCTTGATGGTATTAAATGCTACGTACGTGCATTTTGAAATGCGGGCATGTGTCTGCAGACAAAGAAAGAAACATATATAAGGTAAATAAAATGAACATAGAATCATTGAACATACAATTTTAAATCTGCACGTGTTACTGGTAACAATGTTAATAAGTATGTGAAGTTTTACTGATGATAAAGAGAAAAGGTGTGAGTCTGCGCCACACTAAACACCCAACTGCCACTTGTGGCTGGGCTTAACATGTAATAAATCTTATCAATTTGTCACTGAATCCTCACTAAATAATACTAAATAATACTAAATGCCTTTCTACCTATGACCTCGGATCATACTCACGAAGATTACCTTGAAAGCATTAGATATAGGACTGAGATAATGAACATAAATTGCTCGATACGTTTCAGAAATATAATATACTGTCTCTCTCATGGAATGTTGTCTACAGATTTCTACCACATATTGTCAAGTATATACTATATAAATGGCATAATTGATGATGACTTTGGTGGATATTATGGTCATTCAATACTTTGTTAACAATAAATACTAATTCATTTGACACCTGTTAAGTTACATATTACACTGTATCAAGCCTTAAGTTATCTTATGTTACTTATGGCGGCCGTATATTGGATCCAGGAAACTAGCATGGACTGTATGATTTACAGCACTAACATATGTATGTTATAGTGCTGGAAAAACTTACGTCTTGACGTAGGCCGTATTATTAGTATTAGTAGTATTAGTATTACTATTAGTAGTAGTAATATTATTAGTATTATCATCATCATCAGTAGTAGTAGTAGTAATAGTAGTAGTAGTAGTAGTAGCAGTAGTAGCAGCATAGTAGTCGTATCAGTTATACCATATTATGAGAGGGTTAAACTATGACGGAAAAAAACCCCGGATATAACTATCATAATAATACTAGTAAGATAATTGAAACATAAATGAAACCTAATAAAGCAACACGCAATAAACTATCAAAATATTTATAAAATTTACACGTAAACAACGCCAAGAAATAAAATACGTATACTGCCAGTATCACCAATGTGCACGGTGCATTGGAAAGTAGTTGGAATTGTACTTAATAAATGATGACGTTCTACCTATATGTCAACGTTATCGGTGTAAACAGCTATACAAGAAACATACAAGTCCATGTCAGTGCTGTGCCACCATCTATCATTAACGCACGCATTCAATAAGTCCATGTAGTTGCATTCTATCGCCCATGTAACTGGAAGCCCAGGTAAGATATTTGTACAAGAGATTGTCCATGTGATAATACTGTGCCAGGGTACGGCCCAGTTGTGCCTTAACGTATGAATGCAATTAGTAAACACACCAACTGAATGGTGAACAAATATGCTGAAAATGACTGGTACAATAGAATATTCAAAGCTGACGGACATTTAATACCCGTGTTAGTATTTACCGTAAAGAAAGGATAACACGGGGATTTCTTTGAGGGATAAACAGGATCAGTTGTATACAGTATATCATTTAGTGAGATTGTAGTGAGATTGTATTGGATTGTGCGGAGAATCGGTGTGAGCAAAGTAGCGGAGTACAATGGAGTCTAACTAGCTACGAATACAAAGACAGGAACTTTCATAAGATTGTTTTACATGTGTAAAACATATACTTTAGCATATCGTATACTGGAAATTCCAACTGGAACGAGTTCTATACACACTATTTATATAATAGTTACACCATCTGAGGTAATGTTTCAATTGTACAGAACATAAAAACAATTCAGACTTCATATTAAACGATATTGCATATATAGTTATCTGGGGTTGCAACTTTTGATATACAATCTGAAGCTTGATCGAGTTCTTTGCAGTCAACATTTATTTACTTCGCGCCTGATAGAATTTGGTCTCGTTACCTATTAGCTTCATGGCACATTGTATGCTAATGACTCAACATGAATTCCTTAAAATGAAAAGGTATAATTGTAATTATAGTGTTGAAAGTTAATGCTGAATCTGCTAACGTAATATAGAATATTCCTGGTACTACAAATCAATCCTCAATGTATATAACTTCCGGTTTGACAGGATGAGTCAGTCAGAGGTGTTTCGTCCAGCAGATGGCAATCTGTTCATCCGGGATAACATCGCCAACGGAGCTCCGATTTCCGTCGATGCCTTCCGGAAGCGACCCGCCTCCCAAGGAGGATACCGGTTCGGACAGCTCAGCCACAATTCCTTCTTTACCCGCCACAACCCACATCCCAACAGAGTCAGACACCTCAAGGGTACGTGTCCTGATGCTCTGTATACTGCTATTAATGTTAATGTATTCATCGATACTAATCTCAATGTTTATTGATGTATAAACTAGCTATACCTCTTAACAGGTCCAAAGAAATCAAAAGTGTTTTGTTCCCGCAATACAATAAAAGTTTAAGATATTGTTATGTAGTTCTCTTAGACTGCACATCTGTGTTAGTACAATACGAACTTCATACATGTAGTGAGATTTCAGGAACAATGCTATTCCAGGCCTCCTCGACGTCCCCATCTGCTCGGTGAACGACGACGGCTACTTCGCCTCTCCGCGGTACAGCCTACAGTTCCCGCCAAACAGCTTCAACAACATGAAGCTGGCAAACAATGTCCGAGGTCGAATCCCAATCAACGCCCTGAACGTCAACTCACAACTCCACCCCATCAACACTATCACCGGACTCCAGTACTTCACCGGCCTCAACAACTTCAGGGAGAAGGCCGTACCCAACGTGGGTCTAGGTGAGTCTATATCTTACATACTTTAAGTTATGCATATACAGTCAGACCCCGGTATACCGGACACTTCCGTTTTTGTTAAAATCTGACCAGTAAGTGAATTAACCGGATCATCGGATCAATCATTCATCGATTTAAAGTATATACTAGTAGTAGGAAATCCGTATTGGGTAAAAGTTGACCGGTAAGCGGAGAAACCGTGTTAACGGAGACCGTTATAACGGGGTCTGACTGTATAAGGTGTCCGCCTATTATCAATACCTTCGTATAATTATTGTCCCATACAATACCCAGTGAGCTTTGATACGTCCGTACCTTCTATAACTACTGCCTCATGTATACCTAATATGGGCTTGGATGAATCTATATTTCCCCATTGGATCTTTCACGTGTGCTATGTATACGTATTGTTTATATAACACGTTGTCTTCGAATCATATGCAATGGATTATACACAGAATCTCGTGCTATTTCTTCCGTTTTTGTTTAACCATATTGAGCTGAAATGCATATTATTGAATTATATGTTGTGAAATGTACGCGTATGATTTTCTACATCAGTGTCAATATTACTTAGACATTCGAGTAGTGTAATCCTATTTATGTAGTCAGCGTCAATATTGACAGAAAAATAGATCTGAATCGAGATTTAAGTATTTTGACTGGTGTCGTCGTGATACAGCCCTGTGTGTGATCATCAATGAAGTTGGGCATGTAGACCTCGTGCACGTGTCACGTCAGAAAGTATATAGCTCCACCACGCTCCCACTTCTTGTACCACTAAAGAAACGTGTCCGTGCTCGATATACTTCAAAGTTTATTGCGAGCCTTCCGGTTTCAGGGGTCATGTTCCCGAAGCTATCGTACATCGTTAAGCCTTCGTGGAGGAATATTTGATGATCAAAAAAGACTCCAATTTTCATCCACGATATACGATAGCTTCGGGAACATGTTTCTCAGAATAGTTATCTATTTGACCTGCTCAAATTCTACTTCATCCTATAGGAACACAGATTGTTATGCCATTGGCGGATGTTAAGTTGGTCTGTGTTTCGAGGATGTTTATAATAATAATAATAATAATATACAGTCTTACATAGCGCTAAATCCACCCTACAGAGTGCTCAGAGCGCTGTACATTATTACCCCGGTCAATGGATTTGTGTGCATACAGACCAATATAGCATAGCCATTGCTTGCGACATCAACACTGTATCTTACCATTTTCAGCTACCAGTGCCCCAGTACTGATTACAGCACTGCATGCACGTACAATGTAATATTTGAATACTTTGCCGTCAGGATAATGGCTAAACATAGAGATGATGCATGCCCCGGGGAGCACAACCGCTGATATTGTACACATATTGTCAGAGTGTAAGGTTCTACACTTGTGACGTACATGTATTGCATGACATATTGCGACCTGTACAGCTAAACTGATTAGCTATTGACTACCTGTGTTACTTACACATATTTAGACAGCATTGAAAGGACTAACGGAGGCGGAAAGAATGACCAGTTATCTCATCAACATCAATCGTTTTAGTTCACAGCCTGACCATACTATCGTGAGAAATAGTACAATATTCAGTATTAGAGTAATATTAGTATGTAATGTTAAATATATAAGACTAGTCTGTAGGGAGCGGATCTTATAAGCATCCAGCTTTTATCCAATTCCATGATATTTTGGTTAATAAATATGTTTAAACTCAAGACTAGTCTATAGCTCAATCCTTACTGCCACGTAGACATGGAACATGTTCACGAACATTTATTGATTCAGATGATGATTTCAAGGTACTAGTTCAGAATACAATGACCATCAATTGAAACCGTACAGGAGGGGTTGAATACGTACTGTAGTTGATGCTTGGATTGCAACAATGAATGCTGAATATAATGGATACTCCGATGTCGTGCACATATAGCTTCTTTAGAAGGTCACGTTTACAGAAGGCAATTATATATACTTTGATGCGAGAAGAACTCGATAACAATTGTAGCAGAGCAACACCATATGTATACTTGCTGTACTAAAGGAGCCCTTATACAAGTGCTATTCTGCTTCATAGGACCACGAGGACTATTCCGACTCACTGACTTAACTTCCCTCCAATGCGTGTGTTCAGTCAGTGTGACCTCGTGCTGTATGATCACCTACAACTCTAAAGTCGCTTCTGTTGACTTATTCTTCATTGCGCTTTTATATGTGTCGTCTACCATCATGTTCTCTTTAAATTTCTCATATAATATTTGAAGCGACCTTTTGTAGGTATTGCAAAGCCTTTGTAGTTTATTATTTTTGCAAAACGAAGTGGTTATTGTTTTAATGACTCGATACCTCAATTCATTGTTCGCCGCAATTTCGCAGGAGTTGGATTAAACATATTTGCCTTTTCAAACAACGCTAACGTTTCTCTGCAGCCACTTTATTACACTGATATAGCATATGCATAATGTTGTGGGTGCATGTGAGTGCATGTAATTTGATGTTTATAATGCAATTATATTGGTCTGCGGGGAGCATATTGAGGACGTTCACTGGTTAGCAGTGTGCACCGATTGGCGTCTGTGCAGGTCGGGCAATATATAGAACTAATATAGAAGCACGCCATTGAATGATCCCCTCTCAATCGATCTTCAAGTATGTAAATCATGATTGTGTTGGTATTTTTTTCTTTTTCGCCTTTACACTATTAATGCATTGTGTAATATTAAGCAAACGGTGTGTCATAAGATTGGCATGCTGTAGATATTCCTGTCCGTCTAGTGGTTGTGTATTAGTTTCCTCACAGTGCAGCTGAAATGCTAATGTGCAATAAAACCGCATAGCTATTCTCTTCTCTTACTTAATTATCCCACAAACTGTCACATGCCACATTTTGCATTTATTAATGGAGTTAGTGATATGCAGCCTTACGCTGTGTTTCAAAAAGAGAATATATCAGGATTGGATTCGAACTAGAGCTGTTTGGTTTGTAGTCTGCCTTTTCATACGATACTGGTGTTTATCGAGACACTGGACCTTGTTTTAGAGGATGTGTTTTCAGTATAGCGCGCTATCAACCCAATATCGATCGGGTAAATTAACGTATTCATTGATTTGCTCAAAAAGCAATAAAACATTGAAAATATTAATTAAAAAAGACATGCATATCCAGAGAATACCTAACAAGATGCATTAAGCGTTCAGTATAAGCACGTCGTATTCATGAAATCTCTTGTCAGCTAAATACGATGTTTTCGTACATCCTAAAACTAAAACCCTATAGCCTTTCAACAGGTCACGTCCATATGTATGGAAGTAAGTATCGTGATAAGAGGCGGCTGTAGTATGGTAGGGCTGGAACAGAGTGGACCTGTACATAATCCATGCTTGATCCCACCAGCTTTACCGGATTAGGATCGAACTCCTACCTGGCCTATCCATAACCTGAGCACTGGGTGGAGTGGCCACTATATACAGGCCTGGGGGGTTACCTTTCTGGTAATGGAAATCCGTCAAAAGTATGCATGAAACATAATATGCATTGATACAAATAAGCAAATACAATTGTCTTCAATTTGAATTATAACACTGATTACGAACGACGTGTTCGTACAACATGTTCGATTAAATGGAAATGTACATGAATATATCCACACACTGGCAGGTAGTGCATACTACCCAGGGAGTTTAGAAGGTAAAGTTATACAATACAATATAGTATACTAGTATTGCTTAAGGATGCACTACGTATGGAATTTTATCAAACCATAGAACAATACTTATAATTACCGTCTAATTATTAACACATATATCTACTACTCTTTCGAGATGTAATTATTCATCATATGCTAGTATATTAGTGCGTTAATTATTTCATTGCAAATCTTTCTAAACAATGGTATAGTTAGTACGTTACAAAGCTCTGAAGTACGATTATGTCTTATGCAAGTCAACAACAGTTCCTTATTAAATCCTAGTCTCTTAGTTAGTATACTATTCTCACATAAATAGTCCTAGTCAATCCGCCTAGTATGCAATCCTTAGGTTTACGGGGACTACGTGTAAAGCTGTTCTGCGTTCCCTTTCATATCAATATAATACCAATCAGTAGAATTTAAATGAAAGTGATTTACTTTCAGTTTGTGAGGCTACGGTTAGTCTAACAAGATCTTATTGTATTCTAAAGCCTATTAGTTACTCCACAAGATTGAAGTCTACGTGCATGTATCTTTGACAATGACACACACACGCATGCATGCATACTTGATGACCGCATTATCAGTAAAATGCGAAGAACATTATACAATACAAAATATGTTCGCATATTTGTTATACAATCATCAATGTATACTTGACACTAAATATGTATATTAAATATTCCAAATCGAATTCGTTGACCATGGACAGTTAAAGTTATTGAATATACCCTGACAATTACAACTTTTCCGTCCTATTTTATTTTGTTTAACATGCATCTACGCTGATATGGGAGTGTATGAGTACATGGGTAGTTAGCACATCCACATGTTAAGCACATCGGCTGTAAAACGAATTACAGACTATAATGTTGATGTTAAGCACGCATCGCTGGTCTTCTGTCCGGTCCGGTCAATACTAGGTCTTATTGCGGGTTGAATACTAATACCGCCTGAATATGCGAGGCCACCGGCCAATACTTCTCTACACTAGAAAACAGGTATTCACCTCCCCGGGCGTCAAATGAACGGAATCGGGGGTATATCAGATTGTACACGTTCACAATTACACCTTATAAATTGGTGACAGTTTTGGGTGAAAGGCCATTTCCACGTTGAGCAAGCACAGAATGATATTCTATGAGGATTATGAATCGTTTGATCCATGTCACTCGTTGTAGCAGATCATTTGTGATCATAGAAAGGATCTGGTCATGGTGTTAGACAGGATGTAAGTGAAGTATTTCATAGAACGAGACAAGGTCTCATAGGAAAGGAACAGAGCACTGGAACATTGCTAATTCTGTAAGATTGTCTTAAGGGAAAGCAAGTGAATAATGTATAGCATTAACAAATCTACGGCATTATTCTAGCATAACGTAAGTTACTTTGTACAGAAAGTTAGCTTTCATGTTCAAGTCGATTATCGCACGCCTTTTCTACTGAAGCTATTTTCAGGCAACGTTACACCTAGGCTATTGAGTACTAGTATTCAACACATTATTGTTTAATGTTTGATGAGATGCTCATCTATTAAAGACTCGTCAGCAACAGACTATTTTCAGCTTAGCTACAAATGTAATCCTACACGAAATGGATGCATACTCTAGATAGTACACTGGGTATACGGCATAGCTTCTAGTAGTAATGACAGTCATTAAAGCGTAGTACAATACTTTATATGTATCTTGTTCTATGGGCGAACCACTGATATGAAGTAAAATCGTATTCGGTTTGCATATTCAGTTCAAGAAGACAATCGTTAAAATGTAGTGTGTGTGTGTGTGTGTCTTTCTGTCTGTCTGTGTGTGTGTGTGTGTGCGTGTGTGTGTGTGTGTGTGTATGTGTATGTGTATGTGTGTGTATGTGTGTGTGTGTGTGTGTGTGTGTGTGTGGTTTTGCATTGCGTGCACGCTTCCTGATTCACGGTGATCCCTTTCTTTGGTTGTCCTTGATTTAATACAACCTAGACATGTTTTGACCCTGAAATGACATGACCATGGCATTGTCATTGGCCCAATCTCAACATAATCTTCACATTTACTTGTAAGGCGATTCTTTACTAACCAGCAACAACATGAAGGATATGTAAAGTAAACTATAATCCACACACTTTAATATCAGTTGTAGAACTTACACCGTATGTATTGGGATAAGTTGTATCTGTATCTATAGGCCTATACTATACCCAGGCGCAGATATGTCTATATATACGTGCCGTAAGACATAAATCCGAAGTAGGTTGTCTTAATATTTCCATACCTAACGACCCGGTGTGGAATTAAAAAGGATGAGCCCAGGTCTGTCATCGGCCATACAAGTGGGGTCACAGATCATGTGTGCCAACTGTAGAGAACATAGCTACCAAGACATGTATCGTGTATTATTTCAATAAGCTATAGATATATTATATGGACGCGACATGCGCCTAGTCTAGCGGGCTTCTAGCGTGGTGTTCATTGTATCTGGGTTATTGGTGCAGTTCATTTAACAAGAAATGTATCTGGCAATTGGTGCAGTTCATTTAACAATAATGATTGTGTGTGTACGATCGAATTTGACTTAGTCATTACTGGTGAAGAGAAGCATTAAAACAATTAATAATGTCTTAAATGCATGTATTTATTTGTAAATCGGAAACGTTCAAATTGAATTCAATACGCAATCACAATTTTCGGGATTATGAAAATAAGATGAACTCGTATGGAATTGTACAGGTCTTTACTATCCCTTTGTAACTATTAACTTAATTCCCATCTTGTTTTAGTTCCAGTAACGGAGGCTTGGCGCGATGAACTGAAGGCGTTCACGGAGCAGCTCTCCAAGGCCCGGGAGCCCCGGCCCGCACCGGAAGTGACGGAAGAGAGGCCTCGCACCACGCAGTACTCCACCGAGACCGGACGCCTCATCCCACCGCCGTCACGGGCCATGTCGCGAGGCGCCTCTCGCAGAGGAAGGCAGAATCTGCAGTACAACATGCAGCACATCTCCGCAGACCCCGACACCGACAATGCGGTAAGTTTCAATCTAAGAAAATTAGCGGAACTCTGGGCTAAGTTGTTCTGAAGACGTGTACCTACAATTTCTTGTAATAGGACAAATATTAAGGAACTACTACATGTGTAAGTCAGAAACACTATATATATTTTAGCTAATAAGATTTTTAATAATATTGTAGCATACAAATGCTTCATGCAATGGACCTACGTCACGTCTACGTAGCGGTTCCTTAACATTTGTCTTTAAATCAGTTGTAGCTACACATTTTTTTAGCAACGTGGCCCTGATCATGAGTGATATTTTTATAATAATCCAAAACATAGTTGGTGACAGTTAATTCAAAATTTCTTTGCATGCATTGAGCAATGGATCTTAAGTAATACGGGTTGATATTTTGAACGTAATTATACACGTTTTAATTACGTAACTATGAATTGCCCTAAATGCTGATGTAAGGATTAACATTATGCACTGGCTGATGACGCATTCTGTTGTTCCCCGTTCAAACACTGCCTATATAAGTATATAAACACTACGTCTAAGCGATAGTATATGGCAGTAGCTGGTGTGAAGTTCTTTTGTATGGATATACCCGGTAGATCGATCAGTAACGTTTTTACATTAATAGTAGAACGATATTCATACCGAAGGAACTTGGTGTGTGTGGGGGGTCGGTTTAGTTTGAATACTACGTGACAAATGGCCGTCTTAAAGTTACAAGTGTGTGTACAATTAAAATAGTTGGCTTCGTATATGCCTTTCAGGCTTCTCCCTGCTTTGTCCAATTGTGCATGTGTGCTGTGCATATATATTATGCCCGCAGCAATGAGGAGGTTAAACGACATAATAGTAACATAATAGCGGCCGAAAGTCGGTCATGGAATTTCGAAGGATATCTTGTAAAACTAGGAATTCCGGTGATAGCTAAACAG
>JAUTBX010067101.1:0-12577 GCA_032361465.1 Lepetodrilus tevnianus | reverse complement strand
GTGAGAATGGATAACCAGGAATCAGCTTCAGGGCCGGCCATATCATTTGTAGCATGGTCGCCGGCAACGATCATAAAGGGTTTTAAAATAATCTTTTTTGTTTTTGCGTATTGAAGATGGCTTAAAAAATCATCAATTCCCGGCATTCCTTCAACCACTCCAATAAAGGTGCTGATCTCAGGATAAACTTCACGCATTTTTTTCTGGGTTTCAGCATAGATTCCAGTTGACCAGTGTTCGTTGCCATGCCCCATATATAGCAGCATGGCACCTTTCTTTTTCGCAAGTTCAGCGTCTTTTGCAAGTGTGGCCACGGCCGCTGCCATATCTGTATGGTAATCATAACGATCACCGGGCATGCCAAGCGCCGGACGTCCCATGACCAGTTTGTCAAAAGGGCGCCACTTGTCTTTGGTCGTTTTAATGGATGCCAGGCCATCAACATAGGATTTCAGATCCTGGGATTGTTCCATATAGAACATATGGGTGGGCTGAACAATGATATTGCGATAGCCTTCTTCGCGCAGATCTCCAATGGTTGAGATGATATTTTTTACATAGAGGATCTCTTTTGGGATTCCATCATCAAGCCATTTTTGTGCATCGGTCTGTCGTTCATTCCAAACCGAACGAATAATGTTTGAGGTAAAAGTAACTCGTACTTCTGTATTTGGATACGCAGCTTTTGTCTGATCAATGATATTGATAATGGCTGTTACCGCACCGGGAACCGTGGTACCAAAACTTGCAATAACAATGGCTGTATCGCCATCATTTTTGATTGTTTTCTCTGAAGCCATCAGGCTTCCTGCTGTCAGTATTAGTAGCAGCAGAACTCCCGTTGTAAGAGTTGTTTTCATCGTGTGGAACATTTTACATTCTCCTTTACATCCATGAAGATCCGGGCAAAAAAAACCCCCGAATCAAAAATTGATTCGAGGATGCCCTGATTTCCCACGAATTGCGCCTGTCCCCTTGTCCACGGAAGACATACTCTTGTTGTGCTTTTTGCACAAATACTTTCAGACAGGTCTTCTGACTTCCGGTTCATCCTACTTCATTACGTCTTCCCGGCTTAAAAACTGCCAGTGACATGTTGTAATGTTCGTCCCCGGTTACAGCGGCGGGCCCGTCCCGGATTTACACCGGGTTCCCATTTAAGCTCTCACGTGAGCACCTGAAAATACCAATGAAAAGCATAATCGGAAAGAAAAGTCTCGTCAACTACACAAAAATATGGGAACAGAGGAGAAATACGAGTAATGAGTATTAACTCAAGTAAGGTACTCTTGATATGATGGTAGGTTTATATTTCGATGAAGCCATTGAAAAAAATAAAGGGTGGGGAAAAGGAAGATTTTTTCGAACATTTTGGGATTGGACGTGAGTGATAGCTATTATTCATTTCCGTTATGTGCCATAATGGAGCGGATTCTTCCTAAAATAGTGTTCTCTTAATCAGACTTCTTTTTCAGGAATAAAAATGCTCACGAGTTTACGTGGAAAGTTCATTTTTATATTTATCCTTATCACTGTTTCCACGGTGATGATTTCCAGTGGCTATGCCCGTTATCAGCAGCGCCAGTTTGTAATTGACCGGGCAAGAGAACGGGCCATGGTTGATCTGGAGCTGATCAGCTCAGATATCAGATCTCTACAGCAATGGATTCAGCGAGATCTCCTGGTACTTCGTGACCTGCCGACCTTACAAGCATTACTGAACTGTACCGACCAGGCAAGACAGAGAACGATACTTTCTGTTCTGGAGGAAGAATTCTTAAATATTGCAGGGCATCATCAAATTTTCCAACAGCTTCGTCTGCTTGATTCTGGAGGGATGGAGATTGTAAGGGCAAACACCAACGGACGCCGCAGCTGGCTGACTCCTGCGGGTGAACTGCAGGATAAGAGCGATCGCTACTATTTTAAGAAGGCCTACTCTTTGTCCAATGGCGGTATCTATATTTCACCCATGGACCTCAACGTGGAACAGGGGGAGTTACAACGTCCTCTTATGCCTGTCATCCGGTACGCTACACCATTGTTTGATCACTCCGGTGAAAAGCAAGGGGTTTTGGTGCTTAATGTTTTTGGTTCTTCATTTCTTAATCTGTTGGCCAATCAACAGGAACAAGTTCGTAGTGGAGAACACTATTATCTTCTTAATGAAGAAGGGTATTTTCTCTATCACCCTGTGGTTAAAAAGAGTTTTGGTTTTATGCTTGAACATAAGACGACGCTCTTTCAGTCAGAACCAAAACTAGAAGGATGGCTTGGAGCAAAGAATCAGGATCTTCTGCTTCGGACCAGCACTGAAACCGGGAAACAGACACTCTATGCCTATAATCGTCTGCCCCTGGTACTTTCTGAAAAATTTCTCTCTTTAAATGGTGAAGCCATAGAAGTCTATTCAGCCCAGGCATCCCACTGGTTCCTGTTAACCACTGTGGATGATGCTAATTTACTTGTTGGTTTTGATGAGTATGTGCAGGCATTTCTAAAGTTTACCCTATTATTGATTGCAGCCTGTATTGCCGTAGCTGTTTTTGTTGCCTGGGGGTTTTCACGTCCCATTGTATCCCTTGCTAATGCAGCATCGCAGATTCATAAGGGTAATTTTGCAGCTAGAGCAAAAGTTTTCAGCCGTGATGATATGGGTAAATTCGGAAATTTATTCAATGCAATGGCTGCAAACCTGGAAACTACCATTGGCAGGTTAAAGCGTTCAGAAACTAAATACCGGCAGCTTTTTGAAAACTCCCAGGATTGTATCTTTGTCGCGGATGAACTGTGCCAAATCATAGATATTAATGGGGCAGGGCGTCACCTTTTTGGGGTCGGCGATGGAGAAATACCACAAGATTTGTTTATTGGTTGCTGCAAACAAGCCGATGAAATAGGTACGGTATCAGATTTAATGGAAAGTCTTTCGAATACAGGTGCTGTTAAGGATGCGGAAATCACGGTTTTGCGGCTTGATGGAACAAGAAGGGAATGTATTTTGACCGCAACAGCCAGAATAGGACGTGATGGAGAAGTCTCCGGTTATGAAGGCGTCTTGCGGGATGTTACCGAACTACGGATACAACAGAAGAAAGAACATGCAACACAGCAACGGATACGAGAAGAAATCGTACTGGCTGAGGAGAGAGAACGGCGCCATATTGGCCAGGTTCTTCACGAAGAGATGGCGCAAAATCTAGCCCTTGTAAATATGAGACTGCATGAGGCCGAACAACAATCGTGCAAGCGCCATAATGGCCCGGAGGTACTCCCTAGTTGTGTTCATGATGGGTTGCTGGAAACCCGGAATATGGTCACTGTGATGATCGGTCAGATCCGGACGATGATTTTTGATTTATATCCTCCTGTGCTTGATGACAGAGGGCTTGTTGCTGCAATGAACTGGTATGCAAACAACTTTACCGGGCGCACCGGGATTACGGTTTCTGTGTATGGAGGGGAGGAAGACCTTGGTTTGTCAGAATCACAAAATATTTATTTTTTTCGCGCATTTAAAGAACTTCTTCATAACGCATGGAAGCATGCAGGAGCTGGAGAGGTTGTAGCCACGGTGAAACGAAGAGGTGAGTATGTGCGCCTGACAGTGGATGATGAAGGTGAAGGCTTTGATCCAGAACTGGTCCACAATATGTCAGATGATTTGCAGGGGATCGGTTTGGTCAGTATCCAGCAGTGGGTGGCTGTTATGGATGGAAATATGAACATTGAATCGCAGGCTGGTAAAGGAACCAGGGTGATCCTGGAGGTTCCTTTGCAGGGGAGCTAAAGGGAACTATGGTTGCTGTAAGCAGGGTTCTCTTTTTACTCCTTATTCTATTTTTAAAGACCACTGTACCGGTCTATGCAGAGGACGTGCCTGTTATTGAGTTTGATTCCAACAGTACAAGAATCGACCTTACACCTTATATACAAATATTGCCTGACCCGGATCGTAATTTTCGCTTATTTGATGTTGTAAATGAGAAACAAGATGAATTTCGATCAGTTTCTGAAATAGGAAATAGTTTCGGATTCTCAAAATCAGCATACTGGATATCATTTACCTTACGCATGAGCGGGGATTTGCAGAATGCACCATTTCTGCAACTCGAGTATCCCTTTTTTGATAATGTCACACTGTTTATTCCAGATGGTGCCGGTGGTTATAACCAGAAAATAACCGGGGATTCTCTACCGTTTGCAGAAAGAGACGTGAAACATCGAACCTTTCTTTTTCATTTGACAAAGCATCAGAGTGAGATTCGTCGTTATTATATGCGGGTACAGACGAGTGGTTCCACTCAGATTGCAATGTCTCTGTTGAAAACTGAGACTTTGATTGAAGACGTGGATGGCAACAATTTACTCCTAGGGGTTTATTATGGGATTTTCTTATTACTGTTGGCAGCCGCATTTGTTTCCTATTCGAAAGTAAGAGATATAATATTTCTTTATTATGGCTTTTATCTTCTAAGTTATCTTCTTTTTCAATTTTCTTTGAATGGCTATAGCTATCAGTATCTCTGGCCGGAAATGCCTTGGTTCCAAAGTCGGGCTACCGCTTATTTTTGTTGGCCCTGTTGTTGTGTTTGGGGCGCTTTTTTCAGGAAGTTTTTTACAGGTGTGGGGTGGTCGGCATTCCAGAGTTAAAGTGCTCCTTAGTGGAGTGATTGTTTCGGGTGTTGTCGGAACACTTTTGTGTCTGTTTGGAAATTATACCTTTGCTTTGAAATTTTCTGTAATTTCCGGGGTTTTTCTGCCGTTTATTGTGCTGATTGCAATTATAAGCTCTCTTGCCGCTGGTTATAGGCCTGCACGATATTTTCTTGCTGCCTGGTTTGTATTGTTTCTTGGCGCTTTGGTTATGGGACTGCTCTATCTTGGCTTTCTTCCGCATACGATTTTAACTGAGAATTCCATGCAGATTACTTCTGTAGTTGAAGTGATTTTACTTGGGGGTGCGCTTATGGATAGGATTAATTCATTGCGCATTGAGAAAGAAAAGGTGACGATTCAGGCAAATGAATACCTGCGACAGCTCAATGAAAGACTCGAAGTTCTGGTTGGTGAGCGAACCAGAAAACTAAAAGAAAAGAATAAGAAACTAATAAAGATTGCAGTACAGGACAGCATGACCGGTCTTCTGAACCATAAAGCCTCGTTGAAATTCTTGAAATTACGAGAAAGTTCCGCACAGCGCTATGGGAATAATCTGGCTGTAATTATGCTTGATATCGATCGTTTTAAATTCATTAATGACAGATTTGGTCATCCGGCAGGTGATGAGGTAATTATCGCAATTGCTGCAACTCTCAGGGGCATGCTTCGTGAGTCTGATGGTTGTGGTCGCTACGGAGGCGAAGAGTTTTTACTGATCCTTCCAGAGTCAGGTGTGCAGGATGTGTGTTTTCTTGCCGAACGAATCAGAAAAAAGATTGAAGAACTGAGGATTCCTGAAATAGATAACCTTCCTATAACAGCGAGTCTTGGTATTGCTTTGTTTAACCCTTCAAAACCTGATGAAAATTTGATCGGTATTGCAGACAGGGCATTGTATGAAGCTAAAAACTCAGGGCGTAACCAGGTGGCAATTGCGGATGCCGGTTGAGGTGATGTGCCCTGATGTCATGGCCTAAAGGGTAACAATTTTGTGGCGAATGGCATATTTGACCAGCCCTGCAACTGAGTGGATATCAAGCTTGGACATAATGTTTTTTCGGTGGGTATCAACTGTGCTCGGAGAGATAAAGAGCATCCCCGCAATCTCCTGATTTGTTAACCCTTCGGCTACCAGTTGGAGAATTTCTGTTTCCCTTGCGGTTAAGGGAGTTTTGGGGTGATTTGTGGATTTTCCTGTATGCGTATTGTGAAGTTCTCTGAATACTGCTTCTTTCAATGTGGCGGAAACAACTGTTTCTCCTTTCATAATTGAGTGAATTGCGCCAACTAAGAGGGTAATGGATTCCTCTTTAAGCATGAACCCCATGGCTTTTGCCCGTAGAGCTTCAACGGCAAAAAATGTGTCAGCATGCATGGTGAGGATGAGAATTTTTGTGCGGGGTGTTGTTTTGGCCAAACGCTTTGTGACTTCAATACCAGTGAGTCCGGGCATGGCAATGTCGAGCACTGCCACATCCGGTTTCAGCTTGTTGATTTCCCGTAACGATTTTTGGCCATCACTTGCCTCACCCACAACTTCAATGTTTGCCGCTGCTTCAAGCAGGGTGCGCAATCCCTGGCGAAACATCTGATGATCATCGGCCAGAAAAACAGTGGTCATTGTTATTCCGGTCCTGTCTGAAGAGCAACGATTCTCGCAGCAATTTTTTCCGCTGCTGCATTATTTTCTGATTTCTTGTAGAATTTTTCGAGTTTTTCAAGTGCTGGGATGATTTTTGCACTTTTCTTGCCATTGGCCAATTCTTCGATCCGTAAAACTTCAAGAAAACAGTGTTCAGCGTCAGCCATTTTTTTAACAAAAAAGTAGATCAGTCCAAGGTTGTTCCAGGAAACTCCAACTCGCGGGTCATCAACCCCAAAAGCCTTCTGGCGAACCTGAAGTGCTTCTTTATTCAGTTCTTCAGCTTCTCCAAATCGACCAAGGTGAGTTTGAACCATTGCAAAGTTGTTAAGAGATGTGGCTAGTTCCTCGTCAGTTCCGGATTTTCTAGCCATATCAAGTGCTTCTTTGCCATATCCTGCAGCTGTTGAAAATTGTTGCTGCTTGTAGAAACCAGTGACCTTTGCGTTAAGTTCTTCCCAGGTGAGATCCTCGGTGTGGGCAGTAGTTGTGAAGAGGAAAACCAGGGCTAAGCATGAGAATAAGACTTGTATTTTTTTCATCGTTTTTCCTTTGCGTAATAGGCAGTAAAGTTGCTATAAATATGACTGTAGATAATAATGATACTTGAATCTTTTTACTATCAAAATATACTAATCTGGCAACTCTTTTATGAGACTTTTACAAAGAAATCTTTGTCTTGTATTCATCACGATAGTCATTGTTCTGGGACAGGCATCATCAGCGCTTTCAGATGACCGGCCAGGGTGCCAGCTCTGCGGTATGTATCTTTCTGACTATACTCATGTGAAATATACAATTGTGACCACAGAAGGAGAAGAGTATGTCACCTGTGGAGTACAATGCGGTCTGCTTTTAACTCTTAACATAAAGAAAAAATTTAAGTCCGCAACAATGACGGATCTCTTTTCCCATAAAACCTTTCCCAGTGAGAAAGGCTGGTATGTTTTTAAAAGTTCCATTATCACGGATATGTCACCTGGATTGATAGGTTTTGCCAATAAATCGCATGCTGAAAATTTTATTAAAGGTTTTGGTGGTGAGTTAATCACCTATCAGCAGGGACTGGAAAAAGCCAGTAAAGGATACAGATAATAAATGAAAATAAACTCAGCCAACTCTTTACACTTTGTTCCAGGTTGTTTTTTGGGAATTCTTCTCCTTTTTCCATTGATGTTGCAAACCTCAGCCCATGCTGCTGATATTATTGTGAAGTACTATATTTTTTCCATGGAAAGTAAAGACGATGAAAAAAAAGTTGTAGATTATATCATGCAGCGTGATGGGGTTAGTAAGGTTGAGACTGTACTTGATCGTCATTGGGTATATGTTTCCTATGAAGATGACATCTTGAATGATGAACGCTTTCAACTGAGGCTAAAACTCGGGAGAGACCTTGGCTATGAGGTTGAGCGCTGGGAGATTCTCTGGGAGCATACTGAAGGACAGGATTGAAAACGCGAAACTTTAACAAATTCAAATACCAATAAAAAGCCAAATATTATGAAAAAAATACTACTTACCTGTGCCTTTCTCCTTATCGCCAATACGGCTTCAGCCCTTGAGTATCAATGGAAATTCGTCATGCCGGCCATTGATAACCGTGAATCTGCTGTAAAGATTTATGAGCTGCTGGATTCTATTAAAGGGGTTTATGATATCGTGCCGAATATTGAACGTCACTCTGTTATGTTCTTTTATGATGATGATTATACCAATGAGGATGTGGCGATTAAGGTATTGACTGAAGCAGGTTACAAGATTGAAAAGAAAATGTTGCTAGAGGAACCAAAAGGCGGAGTAATGAATTAAAAATTCATCAGCACCTCATGTTTGCGTTATCAGGCCAGTATAGGACAACTATTATGTGCTGGCCTGATAACGCAAACTTGAGACACTGCTAAACTTTTAATATGGGGCAGAGTGTGTTCTGCTAATTTCTCTTGTTTGGATCTTCGTAGAGGATATCAAACTTAGTTACAGGGTATCCCAGTTCTTTTTTCATTGGGATACGAAGCATCATCTTCTCGTCATCAAGTTCCTCGTCGTCAAAAAAGACAATTACTTCATTATCTTCTGCCATAACAGTAATTTCCACTATTCCTGGAAGTGCTTTGATAAAGGCGGTGACCTTATCGATGTCTTCCTGGGTTTTCATGGTTGGGATAGTATATTTGTATTCTGCATCAAAGGCCAGTGCAGAGCTTGCGCCCATACAGACAAATGCAAAAGCCATTAAAAATGCTACCATTTTAAGTTGCGCTTTCATTTCATTCTCCTTCTCAATTTGAGATTGGTAATTATTTGCTTAAATACTACCACATTTAAGCATCTTAAACAATATTAGCGTAAGGAATAAAGGAAGGGTTCCAATACGTCAGCTGTTAGTTCACCTACTGTGCTGGAATCCACAATTCCGGACCTGTCCAGTAAAAAACCAGTGGGAAAGCCCGTTATTTGATATTGGTCGGCTACTTTGCCATCGGGATCAAGCAAAACTGGAAAGCTGACTCCTAATCCCTTCACAAATTGTACAACTTCTTCCTTTGTGTCTTCCACGTTTACTGCAACAACTGTAAAGCCCTGATCTGCAAATTTGTCATGGGCTTCCTGAAGATTTTTTAAGTCTGTTTCCACAAAGGGATTTTTAAGACTCCAGAAACGCAGGAATACAATTTTCCCCTGATATTCAGACAAACTGTGGGGAGTATCTTGAATATCTTGAAGAGTAAAATCATCAGCCCAGGAGAGGTGCAGGCCAAGTCCAGCAAGATAACCGGGGAGTTCTTTTCCCTGATGCTGCCGCAGATATTTTGACGCCGCCTGCTTATCGCTGAACACATGGCTCTGGCATTTGTTTTCCTGGCGGCTGTATTCCTTACTTTTTATCCAATAAGCAAGGGAAGCATCCACTTTCAGGCCTGATATCTCGTCTACCACTGTAAGTGTAGCTGTCCCGGATTGCAGTTGTTTCCCAAGTTCTTCATGGCTTTCCAACCATATTTTTGCACAGCACAATGAACAAAACAGAGATTCTTCACCTTTTTCGTCCACAAGAGCTACGCGGGTGATGGGAATAATCTCCGTCCCATCCACTCGGCAGGTCTCATTGGTTCTGCTACTTTGGCTGGAAAACCAGGCAATCAGTACGAGCACCAGAAAAAAGATGAAGGAGGGAAAGAGTTTCTTCATAAATTTTCCAGTTAGCGAAAGAGGTGGGTAATTATCATGAGTAGTGAGCCACTTAAACAGGCTGCGCCAAATACTGACAGTTTTGCAAGAAGAGCTTTTAGAGTCGTAGATTTGGCCCATTTCTTTGCAAGTATCCATACAGGGAACATTGCCGCAATGAGGCTGTTACCAAGGACAAAAAGGGCAACAAAGATAGGTGCATCCAGGACCTTTTGAATCATGCAATAGAGACAATGATGAAAGGGCAGTTGCATAAGATGCGGTGATATCACTTCAATAAATGCAAAGGTTCCAATAACACTGTTTAGTATGACCATAATAAGTAAACAGAGAAGAGGGCTGGTTCCGATGATTCCTTTATTAATGCGGCTGTGTACGAAAAGGCCTCCAAGAATAAGCATTACATTGGCTGCGAAATAGAGAACCCAAAGTAAAGAAGCATATTCAGAACCAAAGAGTGATTCTGGAATCCAGACAGTGAAACGGCTTGGGATGTCAGTCACTGTTGTACAGCAGGAAACAGCAAGTTCTGCATTACTTCGCAGCCACAGGACAACAGACGATAAACTATCGGTAAGCCCTATACTGATACAAAAAGAGAGGAGGATCAAACTGCTTTTTCGAGCAGAGCCCTCAGTTCCTTTCCTGTTTCCAAAGCGTTCAAGTTTGAAAAGGAGTAGCCACACAAGCCCTGAATAAAAGAGCAGTGGTTTGATAATTTCAAGAGCGCGGCTGAATACAGGCTGGAGATTACGGGCACCAAAGATACACATGGCACCGCTTATTTCAGGGATCAGCGAATGAAGGGTGAGGTAAAAAAGGGGCCAGGCAATAAAGCGGAGTAAAAGAAAGATTGCACCAAGCCAGAAGAGGAGGTAGAGGCGATCTTCGATTTTGGCAAGATCTTCGCCACTCTGTTGGCCGGTGGATCCTGATACAAAAAGCTGTTTCATACAAAGACTTGCTGTAATGAGCCCGAGACCAGCTGAGGCAGTGTCGAGACTGAGTGCCGATACTGTCCAAGGATTTACAATCATGGCACAAGTCTCCCGGAATCCATATGGAGTACTCTGTCTGCTGCTTTGGTTAATTGTTCATTATGGCTGACAACCACAAGACTTTTTCCCTTTTCTTTAAATGTTTGAAAAAGATCCATCACCATGTCCGCAGTTTTCTTATCGATATTTGAGGTTGGCTCATCGGCAAACAGAAGATCTGGATCATTAACAAGAGCTCGGGCGAGGGCAACCCGTTGTCTCTCGCCTCCAGAAAGCTGGCGTGGCAGATGTTTGGCGCGATCTGCAAGACCAACGTGCTCGAGGAGTACCATGGCACGTTCTTTCTGTTCTTTTTTAGTAAGATTACTTACGACGAGTGGCATGCAGACATTCTCAAGCCCGCTTAACTCTTCAAAAAGCTGATATTCCTGAAAAACTACCCCGATTTTTTCTTTACGGTAGCGTGCCAGGCGAACATCATTTGCTCCGTTTAGGTTTTCCTCGTTAAAAAGGACTTCTCCAGAACTTGGACGATCAAGCGCTGCAAGAATGGCAAGAAGAGTAGATTTCCCAGATCCGGATGGGCCGCTAATGGCAAGCCAGCAACCTTTCTCCATGGAAAAAGATACTTTTTCTAATGCCCGAACTTCATGGCCATGCCCAAGGCGGTAATACTTGCAGAGGTCTTTGGATTTAAGCAGGATCATTTCTTTTGCAGTCTGTCCTTGAGATCGCCGCGTTCATCCCCGGCATAAGGGTTCTTTCCCCAATTTTCTGTTGTTGAAGGAACGTAAGCTGGATCAGTAGCAAGTGTACGGATAAAAGCAACAATGGAAAATATCTGTTTATCTTTTAAAACATGTTTCCACTGGGGCATGATATGGGAGAGATTGTTGGCTTTCCCTCCAAACTTAATCACCTTGAATAGTCTGACATCACTCTGCATATTCATATAAAAACCATTCGTATGGTTTCTGGGTGGGGGTTGCAGAGCTTCATTTTTAGCTCTTGGGCCACGCCCGTTTCCTTGCTGGCCATGGCAAGGAGTACAGTACTGCTGATAGATCCGTTTTCCACGTTTTACGTCCCCGCCGCCAGCGAACAGTGAAACTGGAGGCAGGAGCATAGTCACGAGAAGAAGAGGGATCATGAGTTTTTTTGTATTTTTCATACATTCCCCTAATGCTAGGAAATTAGTAACAATGAAGTGGGTGAAGATTTTTTTAATTCCATTAACTCATAGTTGTCAGTGGTGGTGTAATTGCTGTTTTCCAAGTGGTAATAATCGTGCCAAGCATGGTGAGAACAATCCCAAATAAAAAAGAAAAGAGTACAGGCATAGGGGTAAAAAGAGACGGAACTGTAAAATCAGGAATCCAGTTTATTCCGCTGATAAAGAGTGGTGCAATTCCAATCCCGTTACCGATCTTGAGCCAGAACATGGCAATCGCGACAGCGAGCATGCTGCCAAGGAGCGCAAGAATCGTGTTTTCCATACAGGTCATTTCCATCACTTCAAGGGTTTGCCAGCCAGTGGCCTTTAATATCCCGATTTCTTTTTTCCGAGCTCCTCTGCCAAAACCGGATAGAATTAAGAGGGCAGGGATCGAGAGTCCAAAAGCTGTGAGATAAAAGAGAAAAAAAACTCCGGCCTGAAGGTCAAAACCACGGTTAATATATTGATTAACTATTGCTTTAGTCTGGATTCGTAAAGGAGGAACCATGTCCCAGGGTTTACCGAGCGAACTTAGGTGCTCAGCAATATTGTTCTCTGTTCCCGGTCTTGCATAGATGAGGATTTCCGAAGCAAAACCCGGAAGTTTAAAGAGTGTTGCCGCATCATTAAAAGAGAGAACAACCAGGGATGATGCCCAGATGGAAAGCTCACCATCAATGAGATCAACAATGGTAAATGGCATGGCGGGAAAGAGGAAGAAACGAAGTTCATCACCTTTTTTCAGTTGAAGCCGTTCAGCCAGAGAACGCCCAATAAGCACTTCGCCTGTCGTGAGTGCTTTTCCTCTTTTCCCTGTGAAATCAGGTGCGTCAATTCCAACAACAGTAGCAAGTTCTTCACCAAGGT
>JAUTBX010066879.1:1660-12579 GCA_032361465.1 Lepetodrilus tevnianus | reverse complement strand
ATCTCCGCAGTGCTTACAACCGCCACTCATTATTGCCACACATTGCCACAGGTTATTGCCACGACCCTCAACAAGGTACGTTTAACAAAGACGTAATCGACTGGGGAGGTCAGAATCTCGGAACCATGGTCAAGAATGATCAAGTGAAAGTCAAACATACATCCAACACAGCAGAATGTGGTGACCAGGCTACCATTATACAACACTTCATAGTCGAGTCGATGATATGGTCATTGTGGTTACAGAATACTCCATTACAGAATACTCGGTTACAGATGACTCCATTACAGATTACTCGGGTTACAGATGACTCAGTTATAGAAAACAATTACAGAATACTCGGTTACTGAATACTCCATTACAGAATACTCCATTACAGAATACTCCATTACAGAATACTCCATTACAGAATACTCAGTTAAAAGAGGACTCCATTACAGAATACTCCGTAACAGAGTACTCCATTACAGAAAACTCGGTTACAGAATACTTGGTTACAGAGGACCCCATTACAGAATACTCAGTTATAGAGGATGCCGTTACAGAATATTCCATTACAGTGAGCGAGTGAATATGAAGTTCAACGTCGCTGCAGGAATCTTTCACCCATTTGCAACGATATTCCACTACAGAATACTGTTACAGAATACTCAGGTATAGAGGACTCAGTTACATCATACTCTGTTACCAAGAATGACAGAAGATGCTGTTACAGAGCTTGGTTACAGAGTACTCCATTACAGAATATTCAGTTACAGAGGACTAAGATTGACTAAGTATGGCTAAGGTGGTTACAGCTGGTTTGTTTGCTAGTCACATGCTCAGTACTGTGATGGATTCCTCAGTTACTACACACACATCCTGAGCCACTGCCGACACACGCTGGGAGGGCTTCCATACAAAACAATATTTGTGGAATGTATGAACACAAGAAATAAGCCGTTAAATTATGGAATGAATTGATATCATAAATTAATTAGTATTTGTTAGTTGAAATCGTAATATTGATAAATATATATGCATTCAAAGATTCATCATTACATCAGTTCATACAGACACGTGTAAATATAGTTCAGGAATAATTATGCATGTCGGCTAATATTCCTTAGCAGCAATCAAAAGTTGCACATTTTTACTTCTATCACAATAAACAAGTATTTTTACAAATTTATTTATTCTAGAATGTGTTGAAAACAGTCTCAATTTCTTCTCACCCATTCAAACTGAAAGCGGAAAAAGAAGCATACTTATTTTAAATTGGCATCCATTTACCCGTTAACCATCTCCCTGCTGGAGGCAACAAGATTTGCCCTGAACAGCAGTGCCTGTGCCTAATCCAGCATAGAGAGGGTTAAATGAATGTTGTTGATATGTCCATTAGTTAAGATTTTACAATGCATTGTGATAAAGAACGGCAACTGTAGATCGCATGCAGAACTAGTAAAGAACTATCCTATTATTCGTACATTTGCCATATATATATTCCTAAAAACGATAACATTCAACAACTTCTAACAAAAACTGGTATAAACATTTTCCAAGGTCCTACTCCACCGATTGATCAATAACAACCTTTTAGTGTTCTCACATTTCAAACGGATAATTACTGCATAATACATCACATAATGTTGCTGATCATGTGCTTATTTGACAGGCTTGCACACGTTGAGGTGCAGGTGAATAATATCACACGATTGGAAAAATCATGTGATGTAATATGCAGGAACTCTCGCGTTTGAATGCGGGAGGACTAAAGGTCTGTTGTGCTACAAGTTGTAAGTCGCTGGTGCTTGACCGAGTCGCTATACACGGACATGAGTTACGACTGTGGTAGCGCTATGATCGCTCGGCAGAGCGTGGACCGTGGACGCGAGAGTGCTCGACAATGCCCAGGTCAGGACCGTCTTCATCTGGCAGACAACTGTGCATAGATCTCTAACTTCCAAGGACCACTTCCAGTGCACAGTCAAAGTTAACAGATTGTAGGAAAATAGCACAAAGATCCATGACCATATTCCATCAAATTTTGTTTAAGAAATGCCACAATTACCAACTACGGTATGCCAAATTTGGTAACATCCAATCCTATTAGGTGATTTTTGGTCGTATTATTTTTTTCACATAATGGTAAAACTCAAAATATTTTAACTCGATTTGGTCCATCTCTTTCTGCAAATATTATATGCTTGACTTAAAAGCAATGATGCCATATTGAATCCGTATTGTATTATTTATTTAATTTTTTTTTAAATATTTTATTTTAGACATGATAATAGATAGAAAGTCGACTGCGTGAAATGTTTGATGTAAAGGGTCCTGGTATTGGTGGCAATATTTTACAAAATACGACAGTTACGTGAATCAGTACAACCATTTCAGCTCGTCTCAGTCTACGACTTGTCAAGCTAACAATCGGGACGAATATCTACACAAAACAAATAACCCGTACTAGTGACTGCAAACATATACAACCGCCATTTCTTCTTGCATTTGATAAATTAAGTCTCAATCGCTGGTGTCAACAACAAAACATAAATTGGACTGTCAGTCTGTCCACACAGATTGCAAGGACACACATTCAATGTATATATACACTGTATGTCTAACAAGCTGCTTGCTTGGAACGTTCTACTCAAGGATTCTAGCATGTGCCGCAAACTGAATCATAAGTAAGATGAATCAGTTACCATTGCATCTATAACATCCATACCGCTCAAAACATGAAAAGGATCACAGAGGAGAGAACCCATTATGTTTTCCCACCAAGCTGATGAGCTGTTTCTCTGAATAATGTCCATACAGATATGAACTTTATTCAAACAATACTAGAAGATTTACCTGAAATGCAATGATCCCTAATGTAGTAATTTATTCATAAAGGAATTATTTGGAACCTTTGACATGAGGTTGTCAATACCAGATTTAATCCCAGCAATTCAGTAGAATATCCTCTCAGAAAGGTGTAATATAAATAAAAACTGTCATGTTTTTCTGACCTAGATTATGTTTTGTGACCTTGAGATTTTGAGGCATTTCACGTCCGATTCATAAAGGACGGCTGTACAGACACACGAGATGTGTAGAGACAAGAGATATATCAATATTCTGAAAACGACTGATCCCATACACACAAGCACTATTTACCAGTCAATCTCTCAATATAATAAAAGACCCTATGCTTACCGTTATTTCCTGTGTATAATGCGCACTTTTTACGTCATCACATAAGGGTAAAAGCTTACCGCTGTGACATAAAGTAATAACTCAATACTTATGATAAGAGTACAGTACTATGCAACTTCAGCTATCAACAAATACCATTTTGTCAATACATCCAATATGATCGAAAAATTCCAGTCTGCCTTTCATCGTCAAGGTATCGGTCTTAAAAGAACATTCGCTACAGCAACTATGGGTTACTATGGTGACATGAGACACACTCATTCAAGGTTGGCAGTGATGTAGCCATGACAATGTACACACTATAAGTCTCCATTCCTCTATATAACGGACACAAACCAGATCATCATAAACATTCAACAGATCTAGAACATAAACTAAATGAAAAATACAACGTAACTAACATGGGCATACACAAAATAAACTAGAAATAAACAATAACCTCAAACAAAAATAAAATTTCAATATCGTATCCAAAGCTCAGAACAAAAGAGAATGCTTTGATCCTCTCTGAGAACTTCAGCATACAAGGTAATTTTAACAGTAAAAATATTAGTACAGGTAAAGACCAATAAGAATAGCCAGGAAGTCCTGTTCAAATTGATTATTCTAACGTATGTAGTAACCCTAAAGAAGTGTTTACGCTGAACTCTGAAGTTGAAAACATACGGTAACCTAAATAACCCTGAGAGAACAGCCGACATATTTATTATCATATGTTGCTATGACATAATTTGGCTTGATTTCCTTCAAATACAATAATGCAGATGCCATCAGGGGACTTTTTTCTGAGGGTCTCTGCAAATTGTGAGATCTATTTAATGTATTGGATGCTTCGAAAATACTGATGTTGCCGCTACATACATGAACTGTATTAAGTAAATAAATAATACTGATGACGCATCGACCTAATGGTATGTAGCTCACAATGGTGATGAAAAAGTATCAACCTTTCTTTATTGGAAGGCAACATTACACAAACATAATTCCTAAGTATATATGCAAGATGACTTTATGCACATTGCAAGAAATACAATAAATGATTTATATGTAATTTCAGAAATCTGTCTGTGTTTGTTAAGACCAAATGTTTTATGTTAATTTGTAGCCGACTTTGTTGCTGGTCAATTTGAGAAATCTTGATGCCGCCATTGCTGAAGAGATATGTTAATATATTAATATTGAAATTGTCAGATACAGACAGTCAGGTCATGTTATACACTCGCTGGTTATTCTAACCAAGGGAGCAAACAAGTATAATAACAAAATATCTATAACAATCCATCGTGTGTGTGAAATACAGAACTCTGATTGTGCATTGATGCATTCAAACGTAAACAAAAAAGCAAATTGCAAATTTTGATTAACAATTTAAAAATTTAAACAAAAGTAAATGCCATTCTTTTAAAGATACCCCCCAAAACAAACTTTTATACACAAAAAAGATACATGTTGCCAAAAATAAGTTACAAAACAGAACATAATACTATATTTAAGTTTTCTGGTTTTATTTAATTCTTATCAAAGTGCAAGAATATTTTATAGTAAAACAATTATGCTTCAAAGTTGTGACTTTATGATGGTGTTAGATGAGCACATACTTGATCAGAGGTCGAGAACATATTTTGTGTACGTACGTCCATGGATTCAATAGCATACTTTTCTTCAGGACTTATATTATCAATATGCTTTTCATTTTCATGTATTTCTGATGGTCATTTATGAAAAAGTAGGCCATACAAAAACAACTTGGAGAATGTTCATGTGAACATCTCCTTTAATGTTCACCCTCTCCATGCTGGAGGCAACCAGAGATGCCCTAAAGAGCAGTACATGTCTATTCCAGCAGGGAGAAGGTTAATTTTCACCCTCTCCATGCTGGAGGCAACCAGAGATGCTCTAAAGAGCAGTGTCTGTGCCTAATCCAGCAGGGATAGGGTTAAAAGAAATACTACAGCACAGCTCTTTAGATTGATGTTCTTGTATCTACATGAAACACACGATACCAGATACAATTGTCGAAGTCATCAATCATTACTTGTCAATCAAAACTTGTCAATCATTCCTCGTCAATCACTCACCATTCAACAATAATTTATAAAAGCAATTTCATTCGACATGTCCAGACTTTGATATGTATGGTTGCAATCTGTGCTATATACAGGGTTGATGTCATCGTGGGATTTCATGTAAAATGTACATCCTTCGTAATAACACACACAATTCTGTACAATGCAATTATCAACATTGACCACGAATAAACTGATGGATGACAAGAGGTAACCAGAAATGAAACGATAATGGTTAAACAGCTGGTAATCACAAACAATAATGTATGCAATTCTTCGATACATGGACAGGAAATATATTTCAATCGTATCCACAATAATGGATGTAAGTTGATGCTTGGCATAAATTTCATTCGCAATCGCAATGCAACATGCATGAAAATAATACATACAGCATCAATGCATTACAATTTATGCTTTCAATAAAAGCATGGATGGGCATTCACACCACTTAAAAAATATCATCCATTCAATTTTGGGAGTGGTCTCCCTTTTGTGATATGCTACAAGTTTGTTAGAATCACATTCAGGTGGTCTATAACAACCTGGGTAAATCAACAGAGTATATTAACAAACAGACAACAATATTTAACTAATTATAACTAACGAGCAATAATTATGGCATGTTAAATAAATAACCAGCCAATTTCGCTAAAAATGTGTAAACAATATTAAAGTGTACTTTTAATATGATTGTGTTCCAATATAACCAACTCAACCAATTATTATTGTTGTTATTATTATTATTATTATTATTATTGTACTAATATGCAACAATATAAACCATGTAAAAGTATTTAGATTATTTAATTTCATTGACAACGGCAACATCTATCATGATTATGGAATCTTCCCAAATCACCAGACGTACCAATATTATTGACAACATTTGACAGTGCCAAAATAATCTAACTAACAATTAATGTATTTTCATTAAGCAAGTTGTAACTAAGACACTTCTCTGATCACATTTCGTGTTTAATATAGAAAAGTCAAGATAGAAGACTTCGAGATATATTATCCATATTTGAACCATTCGTGATGTTGCACTAACATATTTTTACCCAATGATTGCATTAGATATAATTACTTTCAATAACATTTCCCCATTATATTTACATTTACAGAATTAAATGAGAAATTCATCATAACCTTATCTTTTGTCATTTCCAAATCTAATCAAATCCTGCATTTAGGGGATAAACATTATTGCAATGTAATATTCTTACTTAATTTTGTCATCCCCTAAAACGATAACAATTTAAAACAACAATTATATAACTCTTCGGTATTGCTAAAACATTGTCTTTCTATGGCAATATTAATCAACTGTAATATACTGAAATTTACTCTCGAATTAAACCGCGACGATCAGTTTCCCTGTAAGCAGTGATTGTACGCGGTATGTTGAGAGAGTTGTACAGTCAGTAGCATTGGGTAGTTGTGTTGCACAATAAGATATTTACAGCACTATTCAAGCACGCCAGCATGTCATCAACGAAAGGTCGCCCTCAGTGCGAGTCGAGCTAAAATGTCCGCCCTGTGACAGCCGACGTGGCAACATGGGTACGCAAGTTAGGAGGTCAGATGATGATAAACAGGTCAAAATGAGATGAAACAATAGAAAAATCAGTTGTAGTATAAAACACATTTTAAGATGAATATTAGTTGTATTGCAAGTATCATCACGATGGCGAGTGTTCAGGGAATAAATTTCGGTTGAAAATATTCAATGAGAGCATTATGATTATTCCCGTGTATTTATGCTAACAGCGGCTGGATATTACGTTACGCGCATGCCGTCTGCGTTCGCTGTTCGGCCACCATCTTGTTGATACCTGCAACACTATTATCACAACATCTCGCTATCCATTGGGTAGAGTGGACGGGAGTTGCCTCCCCCTTGTTCCATGTGCTGCTGCTCCCTGTATTTCTTGAACTCCTGTCGGAGCTTGTTGAACCGTTGTTCCGAGTCCGCGTACCGACTCTGTCTCCGCTTCGGGTACAAATCATTCAACATGTGCGGTCCGCGATCAACGGGCGAACCCGCGCCGCTCAGCTGGGAATAACTCCGCAGAGCGTCAAGTATTTCGCTCTCAAGAGCGTTAATGGAGTCAAACTCGTAGTTCTCGTCACCGGAGGTGTCCCTGCGGTGACTGGAGCTCCCTTCAAGGAACGGAGACGAGTCCTGGGAGAGATCCTGGTCCTGAGGGGTGAGTAGCGAGGAGTACGACACGCTGGGGCGGTTCGGGAACGACCCGTTGCTCTGCGACGTGTTCCTGCTTCCGATTCCGCTGCTATGACTGACGGAATCCGGTCCCATGGTGTCATCCCCTCGGGACCGGTCTCTCCACCTCCCGGAGCTGTTGGTGCTGCCTCGGCTGTCCCTCGGGGGCTTGAAGGGGGCAGAGTCGGAGCTGTAAAAAGGGTCGCGGCTCGGCTTCGGTGGCCCGTGTGAAGGTGGATCGTGCTGCGACGCGCTTCGAGGACGAGATTCGGCGACCGAAGACACGTCGAGGAAACCGTTGTCGTCGTTGAGGTTTTCGGTGGACCGAGGTCTGATGGTGTGTCGGACACGGTCCACGGCACCCTGGAGGTGATCGCGGGTGTATCCGACCGGTCGGCTCGTGCTGCTGCCCTGGCTGCTGTTGTTCTCGTCGGACTTTGACGGCTGGACCCATGCAATCTGCTTGTCCCTGCTGGGCGAAAATTCCCGCGTTTCTTTCGGGACGTTATACGACCCTTCGAGTTCTCGGCTACGAGGTCGGTAGGAACCTTCTCGGGGCTCCTCCCAGGGGTTACTGCTGTCTTTTGGGTAACGTGGCGCCTGACGTTGGGGCTGCTGGGCCCTGCTATCCCAGGGATCAGGAGGGTATCTAATGGAGGACGGTTCTCGGGAAGGTTCCGAGAAGGAAGGGAGCACAGAGCTGATGTCGCTGGGGTAGGGCTCTGTCAAGTACGTCTGCTGGGACGCTGGCTTCATGGAACTATGGCGAGGGAACCCGGGTCGTGTGGAAGTGGAAGGCACGTTGCTACGATGCTGAAGCGGGAACACATCGTCTTGGTCCTCGAAACTCTGGAAAGGCCCGTCGTAACCACCGGCAACGGGAGAGAAAGGGGACGCTTCCCGATGGCTACCGCGGGAGAAAGAGTCCGGATATCCCGAAGACATCTGAGGCGATTGGTACGATTCTGGGTGGCGCGCAGAAGAAGACGGGTCAGCAGATCGGAGAAAGGAGGGGTACATCTCTTCGCCGAACTCCTTTCCCTGATCCGCCTCATCGTGCGATCGTCCTGGCGACAGACTCCGGCTCACTCTACTCGGAGCACGTGACAGAGACAAGTCGGCATTCGGCAACAACGAATCCTGCACGTTCCTGCTGCCAGGGGGCGCCACACGGTATCCTGAGTCTGGGTAATACATGGGGTGGTCGCGGTCGTACAGATGGCTGTCTCGCACGACCGAGTGACTCATGTCCCGCTTCGTGTCAAGGTCGGCAGTTTTTGGTAAAATGAACACTCCCCGCTGACTTCCGCCGAGTGTCGTCAGAGCGTCTCCTCCTCCATGGTGCTGCCACCTATCCCATTTTGGCGGAGTTTGACTGAAACACGACAAATAGTCAATTATTGCAATATTCTCAAATCAGAAATGCTCGCGTATCACGAGGCAAACGTATCTGAGCATAACCATTCGTACGGAGAAAATTTATGATTCTGTGTGAATCGTCCAATGTTCATAGTACAATCTTAATTTGAAAAGATGTTTTCAGTAGTCCATCTGCGAAATGAAGTTGACATAATTATTCAACACAACCTTGAGGTATAGTAGAGTCGAGCATAGAAAGAAAAGCAAAGGAATGTTACCATGATCAGAAGAATACCTTTATTTTATCAATACAAAATATCACATGATATTTTCTTCTAAATATTTTAAAAAACACATCCACATACCACGAAAAAATATGATTAAAAATGATGTATGATCACAAAACGACTATATCTAGAACACAGGGTTTACTTATAAATGTGATAAACTTCAGCATATGGTGAAAATATAATAATGTTGATCTTTCAACTATCAATATTCCAAAACATGAAAGAGAATATGATTAAAGAGTGCACAGGGAATAACAACTGGGGTTTAACTAACATAAATACCAGCTGGGGTTTAACTGACATGATGCAGCAATTGGAGTTCTGACATGGCTAACAACTCGTGTTTGATCTGACTGGATGTAATAGTTGGGGTTTGATCTGACTGGATGTATTAGCTGGGGTTTGATCTGACTGGATGTAATAGTTGGGGTTTGATCTGACTGGATGTATTAGTTGGGGTTTGATGTAATAAATGGAGTTTGATCTGACATGGTTAACAGCTGGTGTTTAAAATCTGACAGGATGTACCAGTTGGGATTTGATCTGACTGGAGTAATAATAGCTGGGGTATGATCTGACTGAATGTAACAGCTGGGGTTTGATCTGATTGGATGAAAGAGTTGGGCTTTGATATGACTAACAACTACTAGTATCATTTGATCTCGCATGATGTAACAGCTGGGGTTAAACTGACTGGATGTAACAGCTGGGGTTAAATCTGACTGGATATAACGTGGTTTAACTGACATGATGCAACAGGTTGAGTTTGATCTGACATAACTAACAGCTAGGGTTTGATCCGACTGGATTAATAATAGCTGGGGTTTGATCTGACTGGATGAAAGAGTTGGGCTTTGATATGACTAACAACTACTAGTATCATTTGATCTCGCATGATGTAACAGCTGGGGTTAAACTGACTGGATGTAACAGCTGGGGTTAAATCTGACTGGATATAACGTGGTTTAACTGACATGATGCAACAGGTTGAGTTTGATCTGACATAACTAACAGCTAGGGTTTGATCCGACTGGATTAATAATAGCTGGGGTTTGATCTGACTGGATGAAAGAGTTGGGCTTTGATATGACTAACAACTACTAGTATCATTTGGTCTCGCATGATGTAACAGCTGGGGTTAAACTGACTGGATGTAACAGCTGGGGTTAAACTGACATGATGCAACAGGTTGAGTTTGATCTGACATAACTAACAGCTAGGGTTTGATCCGACTGGATGTAGCATATTGGTGTTAGCTGGTGTTCGATCCGACAGAGTATATAGCTAGGTTTTCCATAACAATATACTTTGAAAATATTTCCACCATATGGGAAGTTCATCGTTGATGAATCGATGTGATCAAAACATGCATTTGACGACTGTTAAATGAAATGATGACAAAATACTACAATGACACAATAAATTAGGCTTTGAATAATTTTACCACAATGCACAATCAGGAAACGGCAACGTTATTCTAAAAATAATCTCAGAAAATAATTACATTTGATTGTAGTACAAAAATAAAACCCATAGCAAAAGACCAATGATGCAAGGACAATCTAGAAAATGTAAAACTTGACTGAAAATAAAATGAATATTGGATGTGGTTGCTGATTAATCTTCAACATTCGGTGAAAATATAGTAATTTTGTTTTTTAAGACAATTAACATAGGATGATGGTTTTCTTTTTTAAGATATCCGTACAACAAATGATGATGGTAGAAACAGAAATAAAATGGGGAGAAATGGAAAACAAAAGAGAATTAGGCTGGAGATTATGAAACTTGTTT
>JAUTBX010066768.1:0-12585 GCA_032361465.1 Lepetodrilus tevnianus | reverse complement strand
CAATGGCTAGCATCCAAATTAACGTGTAAGAGAAAAATACGAGAGTAAGCAATGCATTTAACTGTTCACGTACGATGGGACTTGCTATTAATACTGTAATCTATTTCTACAAGGCATTCCTGTGAAGTATCCTATATCAAAGTTTCTCAGACGATCTGATAACACAAACATATTCGTATATGCAAATATCTTACAATACAATCTACAACAAAAAATCTGAAACTAGACTCAAACTGTATCCAGAATTGTCATCACGAATAAATCAGATTACTTTGCGAAATGTATGCATTTCTCTCGAAGTAATGTATACATATGCTCTCATTGATTTGCAGTGAGTCACATGTGGTGTTGTGTAGTCAGTGTATTGATCTACGAAGGCATATTGTTAGATCTGTCAATGTTGTTTAAAAATGCCAACGCACTCTATCTATATCTTAAATTAGAGTGTACACGTATGTTAATACACATGCGAAAATGGGATATCAACAAAACAACTGTCATATTTTAAAGCCGGATTGTCACACTTTAAAGCTGTACTACCGGAATATTTCACGAAAAATTTTAAACTGTATCGTGCCCATCAAATCATGCTATCGTTAAAGGATGGTCGACTGCACATTCGCGCACTTGGTAAAAAACGTCAATTTTTGTTTTACACGTTAAGAATGCTGTATCAAAAGGGTCAGTCTTACCTCAACTGTAAAATGTGTCTCACTACCTTCCCCCGATGTTGTAATATCAGCTTGACATGGGGACCAGCTTATGATTAGTAACGTCTATGGACGTACAGTACACGCAACATCTGCTATCATTGATCGGGGTCCAATATGACAATGCAAATTCAATGCAAATGCTATACTGGGTTTTAGCTCAATACATACAAATGGACAGTTTTTGTTAGCTGTTGTACAGTACTAGTATGCTACTGTTGTATACGCCGACATGGAATTTTAAAAGCAGATGGTATCTTATTAAAATTAGTTATGTTAGCATAACAGTGACATTATATTTAGAGCATATATGTTATAGCAGTTATGTGATGAACCAGGACGTATATTAACGTTTTACTGCCAACGCCATGATCATACTTATAGTAATGACAGAAATAGAATGGATTTTTTCCAATTCAGATCTAAATTATGGCATATATAAATTATGGCATCTAGATGTCTAGATGTAAAATAGTGATGGTTTTTGTTTACCGTAGATAGTGGTGCTCATGCATGTTCTACCTCTGTTAATAATTACCACGAAGCATTAATAAACGTAGTATATATCTCCATTGGCTTTTTTTGCTGAACTGGTTGAAATTAGTATAATTAAAACACTTACAGTGATGTTTAGCAACGTTAACATACAAGCGCTGATCCCCGTGAGATTTGCATACTTAGTTATTTTTAGGACTGTGACCTGTGGGGGTCAGGTTCAGTCCAGAGGTCACTTGCACGAAACGATCTCCGTTTATGATTATAAAAAATAAAACCTCTACCTATTAACGTCACAACGTCAATACAACGCTTTGTGAAACGCCTCTATTATTTTAAAGATCATTCCACAATCTATAAATAGACCTTAGAGTATGAGATGCGACAGATGGACAATATCAGAGTTAGTGTATTTCTTGAAACGTAGGATGACCAGAAGCGTTGGTCTGTTTGTGCAACGTGGCCCGCCCTGGGAGTAATTTGACGGAGAGGTGAGAGTTACATGAGTACAGGTGCGCGACACGTCCTACATTGGTGGGGGTTAGTAATATAACGCTAATGGACGAGAGGGACACCAACAGTGGCGTAACAATCTCGTTGGCCTTCAAGAACGTTACAAGGTCGAACAGGGAGATAAGCAACGTTTCGTTGTTGTTTTTAGATTCCTCGATCGGACGTTTCGCATTTGTACTTTAGCAAATATATATTTCCAATGAGTTAAAATATCAGTAAAGATATACTGTAGGGTTTGAAAATATAATAAAATCTATATTGAATGTTGATGTTGAAAATAGAATAGAGATTAAAGGCATACTATCACAATTAATAGACCTGTATAATCGGACAAACGAATTTCGATCTGACTAATTACGCTTGATTTATCCACCCAAACGTTGTTATTTACTGATGTACTTAATCCCCAGCAACCGATAGTTATAAAACAAATCATATTTTATATTAAATAGGGAACGTTCCGCTATTTATCTTGTATTTGATGCATCCCTGTTCTAAGAAGGAATGTGGGAGCATACGTTAGAGTTATGTCTCTTTGCAAAACATACAAAGGCCTACTCTAAGAGCGTATTCGTTTCAAACGAACCACCAACCCTAGGGTGATGAAATTAGACAGTGACCAAATACTCATGATGATACGAGTACCCTCATTGGCTAATTTCATCACGCGACCGTCACCCTGGATAGGTCGAGTGTTGAATCGAATACGCTCTAAGAGTCGCAGAGGGGTTGCAGTGAATATTTGTCAAACACAGCGGTGGAAAGCTTTTTGGAAGTACAAACATGAGTTTATGAATCTCAAGTGAATGTACTTTGCAGTTATAGCTAAGAACTAGTCGAAAACAACCATAAATATGTGTGATATTATGCTTTTAAGTGAGAGTTAGATAGTTTGAGAATGTGGATGAAAGAGCTGAAAGTGCGACGAGAGAGAGTTATAAAGAGAGAGAAAGGGGAGAGAGTCAGCGAGAAAGGGACAGAAGAGAGAGAGCGAGAGAGAGAGAGAGAGAGAGAGAGAGAGAGAGAGAGAGAGAGAGATAAAGAGATAGAAAGAGGAGAGGGAGAGGGAGGAGAGAGTAAACATATTTAAACAAAAAAGAGAGGAGAAAGATACATATAGAGAGATGGGGAGAGAGGGAAGAGAGTTCGACACACACAGAGAGAGAGAGAGAGAGAGAGAGAGAGAGAGAGAGAGAGAGAGAGAGAGAGAGAAAGTGAGGGGTGGGGGGATATGAAGCCACCCTCTAATACTAGTACTCCTCTACGCCTATGACGGACGTTAGTCAAAATGTTAAATCAACAGTTACACTATGGTATTAGTAGACTTGTGTAAATTAGCAAATTGTTACACTACACACCCGGAATACGCAGTAGTCATTTACGTACAACGTGCTACACTGAGCATCAACGCATAAAGTCATCCTTCTAACGTGATATTATGACCAACAGATAATGGTTTATAAATGATTTAATGCATCGGACAACTTTGTTTTATTCTGAGCAACGACATATATTCACTACTTTTATCTTATGATAGTACAACTTAAATGAGCAACAAAACATGCCCACACAGCCATTATGAGAAAGAGATAGTGGTCACCCATGTAACTAACATATACCGCCCACAGATCTGGTTTTGTTTGTATTGCATAACGTGGGATAATAACCAAATAAATTAAAGGCATCGGCAAATATTTTGTGTCATTCTTCTTTAGTATTATGTGTCTACAAGTTCTTTAAGAATACCTGGATTCTGTAGACGTTTGGAAATTCTTTGTTGTTAAAATTATATGAAGCTAAATTTAAATCTTCAAAAAAACGCACATAGCAATTTATTTATTTTGTCGAGTATAGTGAGCAAGTTGACATGAGATAACCCGAGATTCATTCAATATCCGGTGACATAAACGGGTCAAACACCTAAATGCGCTACACATTTGACGATATTCCATTGTGACCTCACATGAAAACGTCACGATTCAGACGTCATTCATAGCAACTGTCGAAATTCTTCCTATCACCGGAAATGACATCGACGAGACTTACTGTCCCTATATGCCCTAAATGTTGTTCTTGGCAATGTGTTTTCTGTCAAGAACCTTAATTGGAAGTAGTTTGACAGATGGCAGAATTATTGGCAGTATATGCTATCCAACCTAATTCAGCACGTATCTAAAGGACATGTATTCTAATTGTGTTATCAGAAAGTGTCTGTGATATCTGAAGATGTACAAAAAATACAACACATGTCAACCCACTTTATGGAATTAAAACGTGCGTAAAATTCTTAACTGATAACTAATTCCTATCAGTATTTATAACGATATTGTACATAAGTGTAACCTCTCTATTTCAGTCAGGTGGATTAGCTTGTTTTATTGTAGTGTCAGTGATTACAATGAAGTTATTATCTTTAACAAATATGTTTAAACAAATAAAAAATTAAAATTAATACATTTAAGTAATAATACGCATCATTCCAGATCTCTAATAATAACAACGGTAAAAATCATAATAGTAGTAGTAGTAGTAGTAGTAGTAGTAGTAGTCGTAGTAGTAATGGTAGTAATAGTAGTAAATATATATATATATATAGCCAATATCTTGTTCATAATTTATATACATATAAAATAAATGAAAACAACCCGAAGCGCATTTAATCGTTCCATAATAACTGTTCCATATTGCTAGTATACAGCATAATTTAAAGAAAAAACATTTTTCAGATTTATTTCCTTTTTAAACATGGAGGGACATAACGATAGTTAACTGACCTAATAAATACTTCATGTTATCATTGTATGTGTTTTATTCCGGTCAAGCGTCTGACTGACCGTTTCGCTGGTTTAAAATTCCCGGTTTGATGGTCGCCTGGAGAAATGCCAGTGTCCAATAGCCCTCAAGATGAAACGTTCAGGGGTTAAAGGTAACATTGCATGTGGTCAAATGTCAACGGTTGGAGGGCGGAGGTCATGCTACATATGTGAGAGCCAACATCAAACGATAGTTTCGCAGTATATTATGGATTGTCATTCTAAGACTTTCTATCAAGTGTTAATAAGTATATGAGGGACACTATCGTTTTATCATTAAATAGAAAATCTAATGGTTTAAATATGTATGAACCTTGATACAATCATATTCCAAGATGTATTTACATCCATGCAATGGATCCGTAACGATGGCAACATGATACCGTTGCTAGGATACAGCCAATGGCAAACCTGAGGAACTGGCTTGTAATAGGTGATGGCCAAGTTAACAATACTGCAGCAATAGGGACCGTAAGTTGACACGAGATAGCCCGAGATTAATTCAATATCCGGTGACATAAACAGGTCAAACACCTAAATGCGCTACAGATTTGACGACATTCCATTGTGACCTCACATGAAAACGTAACGATTCAGACGTCATTCAAAGCAACCGTGGACATTCTTCCTATCACCGGACATGACCCTGACGAGACTTACTGTCCCTATATTTCAGAATAAATGGCGGAAGTTCATACGATGTCAACTAAGCATTCTATGTTATGGACTAGACACCAGTGGTACCTAGTGACAGCAATGACCTACTAGATTCACAAGAGTTTTGTCCCGTCAGAACATTAATTAGTTTATAACATATATTAATGTGATGTTACATAGCATGTGGTTACTGCCCAGATGTTTTTTGCAATAAATAAATATTGTTTAAGAAAAATATAATAACAAAATGGCTACTGCCCTACAGTATGATTTATTATATTATTTTGTCACAACTGCAGTGACATCTAATATTTATCTCTTAGGAAAACGAAACTGTTTCCCGTGGGAAATATACGGGATTTATAAACAGATCCATAGAACCATCTCAGTAACATTTCATTCAACTTCTCCCTGGTTTCTCAAAATCGAAATGCCAATGCACTGTTTTGATATGTAAAGTAAGGATACGAATCATTTCCATGTACATAAACACTGCAATTTAAAGAAACAGATTGCTATTCTCATACCGGAAATGTGTATATACTTCATAAACGTAACACTGCTTATATCACAAATAAATATTACTTATGATAACATGATAGAATTACAACATAATGATATAATAAAAACCTGCTTGAAATTTGTCCCTGAAATACTTTGGAAAATTGGCGTGTGTGTTTACGAGAATGCAGTCTCCTCCCTGGCTTCCGCTCACGTGACGTCGTCCTGATTGGCTGTCGCATTCTGCAGGACTTCTGTCTTTGAGCCACCTGAACAAGCAATGGCGGAACAGCAGAGGCGCACCTAGAACACACCTATCTCGAAAGTAAATGATGTATATGTCATATATATATAAAGAACAGTTGCGGGGTAAATACGAGAGCTTAAATTGTACACAGTCTTATACGTTAGCAACGGAGTATTTTCTTATACAGCGTAACTAGTAAAATATTGTTAGACACAATGTGATCAAAATGTCATAAGGCATTTATTTGTATGATGTTGCAAATATGTAGTTTGTCATAGAGTATTATTAGTAAGACATTGTTAGATAAGATATGATAAAATAAAATGTCACAATCCCGGGGCTGTTAAAACAATGCTAAACCGTTGCACGAATATATGTGACACGTATTCGAAATTTATTAACAAATTAACCATATTTCTGCAGGCAATTTAACACATGTTGTGGCACCTCCAGCATGGGAAGAGTTAAATCCAGCAGTGTAGGAAATCTACTTGACACATTCATTGTGTTTTCTAAAGGTATTTCAAGGAGAATGTGCAACATTCTGCGAAAATGTTTGCATGCGCATTTTTCATTGTTAAAAAATTCACACAATTAAAAAAAAGTTCTGCTATTCGGTGAATAACGTATACTTCCGCCGCACGAGAAAGTGCACATGGGGCAACACTCATTGCACATCCATCTAAAAACATACAATCTCTAAAATTTCAAATGTTATCCACCTGGTTCTGCAATAAACACCGAAATACTTCTTTTCAGTATCTAGTTTTCAGATGATTTATATTGCCTATATAATTTGGCATTTACTTAATGCATCCTCTTTGATAACGAAAACAATTTTTATTTTTTTTAAACAACATGTCTCTATGTCATTAAACAATAAAATAAGTGAAAAGGTTTTAAATAAACTTTTTACATTTTAAGAAAAAAATACATAGTAATATAGGTGTGCAACAGTATGATACCAAGACACAACCAGTCCTATAGTTTTCGAAACAAACTTGAGATTCAATCTCATTAAAATCAGATCTCACTCCTAACGAGCGAGTATCATATATATATGTTTGAGCGTTAGTTTCGGATCATATTTTAATGAGACTGCTTGAGATTGATCCCATTGACTCCGTGCTGCACCTTGAGTCTGGGTTTGAAATGTTACTCAAGTTACAATAGGGACGTGTGGAATCGTTCTGGTTCATCTAGACATTCATTCAACATGATAACTTACGCAATAGGGACCGTAAGTTGACACGAGATAGCCCGAGATTCATTCAATATCCGGTGACATAAACCGGTCAAACACCTAAATGCGCTACACATTTAACGATATTCAATTGTGACCTCACATGAAAACGTCACGATTCAGACGTCATTCATAGTAACCGTCGATTTTTTTTCAGGTCAACGGAAATGACCCCGACGAGACTTACTGTCCCTATACTGTACTGAGTCAGTGGGAGAAATCTCAGCTAAGCAAATAAAAAGCTCACACTCAAGTTTGTTTCTAGAAATCGGGTCCAGATTCCACTTTTGTTGATTGACCCGTATACATATATACAGAACAATTTAAAACAGTTCTGGCTTGTTATGTTTTCGTTCTCCAAGACAATGCAGACAACGATATCAAGGTTCCAGCCACGAAAACATTTTATAGCCGATTCAAACTTTTAGATGCAGAAAATTAATGTTTTCTTCTTGGCAGTATACACTGTAAATGTGATTAGTGCGTATCAATTTAACTACTAGTCTAATACTAAGTGTCACCATTTGTTTTAGGTGTTTACTATGCATATATCTCGGGTTTTTTCCCAATGCAATCTGCAATGTCGGAAAGAAGTACACTATAAATAATATTTGTCATGACATGACACAACATCTACTGATGACGTTTCTCGTCAGATAAGAATGTTGGGAATTTCAGATTTGTTAAAGTTGTTTTGTAAATTTCAAGAATAATGTACTTGCACACAACTAATTAATTGGTGTCTTAGCATTTATGGTGTATATTGTATTTGTGTTGTTACAGTCGCCATGCCATAATCTTTACTGAATCAGTTAAGCCGAAGGTAAAGTAATGTACTGTTTTATTTCCATCTGAACAGTGTCCATTTATGCTACACGACATCAAAATGGGTTTTCTAAACAGACAAATTGCACTTTTTGTTCTGAAATGTCGCCATGACATGGTTTTACGCAGGTAATTTTTCTAGCTGGAACCTTCAACACAAATGCACCAACGAAATGTTAACTTTAACATTTGCCATGTGGACAGTACACTGCATCACAAACATTCAAATAGAATTCCTTTAGTGTAAAACATGTAAAGTATTGTAATAGAAGGCTACACAGCAAACACGGTAGGCAGACGAGACCTACGATGTAACTTACGTTACATGTAACGTACTGGATTGGACGTTAAAAGTGTCACTTTATTTAGGCCTAAATGTTATATTACTAATGATGCAACATAGTCATGTTATGCATGCTGAAACACTATACCGGTATTTGAATTTACACTATTATAATATTAAAATGCAGGCTACAGTTCAATCAATCTTTATTATATATTAACTGTGAATGGGTACCGGCAGGATGAGATTGAATTGTTAATGTAAAACCTCCTAGCTATTTAATTGACAGCTTGTGTTGTATCATCCCCATGAGGTTGATAAGGTGGTAAATGACTGCACATTGATCCATTGGCCTGGGAAATAATGTAGGGCCGCCAGTAAACTTTCGAAGAGGGATTTGGCTCAATATAAATACACACATTATTATTATTATTATAATTATTATTATTATTAGTAGTAGTAGCAGTAATAGTAGTAGTAGTAGTAGTAGTAGTAGTAGTAGTAGTAGTAGTAGTAGTAGTAGTAGTAGTAGTAGCCTATGCCTCTAATAATATATATTTAAGAAGCATGAGTAAAATGTTCGAATGTTTCAGAGCTTTCCTGGTCATCGAGATGCAACCAGATTTCAGTATCCGTATTATACATCTTTCACTTATTCAGCAGTTTAATACATGGAACTGTGTGTCTACGTTTGACCTCACTGTCAGCTACTATCTTAGAATTAGGAGTCGGTGGTATTGTAAGTGATGGTGATCGTTATATCTCTATATTTATAATTGGAAGACATTGTCTAAATGAAGAAGCACAGTCGTACGTACCACAGTACATACTATCATTACTAGGTTCACTGATTATAAATGTGCCTTATTGTCCTATTGTGCATTATTGTCCTAAACTATTTTAGATTATTGCCTTCATTGGTCAGTTATGATGGTGTGTGATATATTAATTATCCTACATTGCAATGGCGTCATACGCTGCATAGTAAAATATGCTGAAGGAAAACAAAAACAGTGGTGTGGCACACACTTTGAAATTAATTAGTTTCATATTAGGTAACATATAGGCCAGGACCTCAGCCTTGTGCTTTTGGCTTCCGATTTTGTTTACTTTTGTCGACTCGTAGGATAACAATGATATCAACAGAACCGGTGGAGATTCTCAGTATACAGCTCTGCCTTCAAAGATCACCATCAAAGGAAATTATGGTATTACCCTTTTAACTGACCATAGGGACAGTAAGTCTCGTCGGGTATCGTTTCCGTTTTCATGAAGAAATTCGACGGTTGCTATGAATGACGTCTGAATAGTGACGTTTTCATGTGAGGTCACAATGGAATGTCGTCAAATGTGTAGCGCATGTAGGTGTTTGATCCGTTTATGTTCCCGGATATTGAATGAATCTCGGGCTATCTCGTGTCAACTTACAGTCCCTATTGCAGCGCTGTGAAACAATCTTCATTTGAAGAATATATAATACGAAATACATTTTTCAACGCTTTTAGATCTGTAAATATTTTAATTATATGCTCATATGCAGTACAAATAGTGCCACTACACTTGTGGTCGGGTGGGTGAGGTGGGGGTTGGTGGGAGGTCATAACACCACCCGATTGGCGTGACATTGGCATGTTATATCAATAACGGATATCGCACATGTAAACCCAAAATAAAGATGGAGCGACAGTGACCTAAATTGACCCAATCGGGCCATATTATATGAGCGTCAGTTATATGCCTGTGTGTTTGTGGAAGGATTTCGACAGTCAATACTGGAATGAAAAGTAAAAAGATGTACAAAGATGTACTCTTGTATAGAGATATGTACGATCACGACCAGTGAACTTTATAGTACAACTGTGGATCATGCATTGTCTATGGCATGTGTCCGTGTTTTACACTGTAACGTTTGTACCGTCAACTGTAGGTCAACAGTGACGGTACATACCGTGTGTATCCTCAAATTTGTTCACTAGGTATGTTGTATTGTTGCTACCCTCAAATGTAGGTCACTAGTGATGTTGTCTTGTTGGTACCCTCAACTGTAAGTCACTAGTGATGCTATATTGCTGGTACCCTCAAATGTAGGTCACTAATTATGTTGCATTGTTGGTATCCTCAAATGTATGTCAATAGTTATGTTGTATTGTTGGTACCCTCAAATGTATGTCAATAGTTATGTTGTATTGTTGGTACCCTCAAATGTAGGTCAATAGTTATGTTGTATTGTTGGTACCCTCAAATGTAGGTCAATAGTTATGTTGTATTGTTGGTATCCTCTAATGTAGGTCACTAGTGATGCTGTATTGTTGGTACCCTCAAATGTAGGACAATAGTTATGTTGTATTGTTGGTACCATCAAATGTAGGTCACCAGTGATGATGTGTCGTTGGTACCCTCAAATATAGGTTACTAGTTGGTACCCTCAATGCAGATCACCAGTCATGTTGTGTCGTTGGTACGCTCAAGTGTATGCCACAAGTGATACTGTATCTTCACTAGTAAATATATATCGCTGGTACCGTTAACTAGGCCACAACTCACCAATGATGCTGAAGGCTGTATACCTATAACTACCTACAGATAAAACATTAATTCATTCATTCACCGCAATGTTGTATGCTTAGCTATATGATATCGTGACTCATATGTGACACATCGTACACACGTCTTTACCGATCACTCCTCCCGTCACCATGCATCATGTACATACTCTAGAAATTGGTTATCTTAACAAAAGGTTATTATTCTAAAGAAATATTTATCCACGTTAATTCATCCACGAGAGAAAGCAAACTTCTATAGAACCAGTGTTCCAACAAATATCGCACAGAGGACAGTCATACTGCTATGAATTTTCTTTAAAATACTTGTCATATAATCACCGTTATTCTGCAATTGTAGTTCACTGAATCACATATCAAAGCGAAAACTATATTTCTGTAAACATTAGCGGTGAAATAGCAGTGTATGCATGTTTAGTTTCTGGCACGTTTGGTGTCACAGTTGTATTCACTCCCGGACAGAGTTACGTAACTTGGATTATTGAAGACGAACTTATTCGTGTTGCTTCTCGTAGTTTTCTCACGTTTGCGTTTAACATGATACGTTGATAGTGAAATTGTCATGGCCAAGTCTCGCCTGGACCCATTCTAACTATGGGAGATCACGAGATTTGTAACTTCAACCTGCTTTTAGCGAGTTGATGTGCTTGATCTGACGAAAGGTCGATACTTAAAATGTATTCGTTATTTGGTACAAAACTCTTCACAGTGGCATCCATTTCGTACGAAGCCATCTTATCTGAGATGAGAACGAGGCTGTGTTGATGGATGAAATGCATACTTCGAGAAATTCAGTTATAAACTTTAATGCCATCAATCGGAACTATACAGAATGCATACAGGGCCTACCGACTTAAGAGGACACTATCGTATGCTGAAACATAATTATTATTTGTAAACATTAAAATCTTGAAAATAATATATAGTCAGTATCTGTAATCACGTGTGATAAAGACTTGAATAACAAACCCAACTCTTATAGGCCCTATATTGTTTTTCCAATCTAAGGAATCTTTCCTCTTTAATATACTATACGAACTTTCTGAAAAAGATGCCTTCGTCAGTCTAGAAACATCGGCACATTCCAAAATCTAGATGACCAATTTTTTAAAGCATCCATAATTTATTAATTTGAATATAAGACTGAATGGTCATTGTTCGCCTGCATGCCTTCTCAACCGGAAGTTGGCGAGAATACCCAGCGTGCAGGTGTTCTGGCCTCGCTGTGACTTAATAGCACATGCAATCTGGCTTCCGGTACATACGAAGACCAGCCGCTATGCGTGGGGAACGGGGGCCATTCTTGAATTCCTGATCCTGGACCCACTTAATACCTTGACACTACCCGTTAGAATTTTAACCACATGCTAGAACGGAAACCGTATACGGCTATTGTGTATGTCAGCACGGTGTAAGGAATGTACATAGATCAGCAGTAACTACTGGCAAAGAGGATAACAATTATACGTTCTTTATTACATATTATATACTAAATGTAGTATCTGGTATGAATTCGCACTAGAAGTAGGCCCTATTACTACCCTTAACAGTGTATGTTTAATAAATAATGAATTAGGAGTTCTTTATATATCTGGTATACATTGATACTAGAAGTAGGCCCCATTACATTAGTACTGCTAATAGTGCGTGTTTAATAAATAGAGAGGTTTCGCAAACGTACCGTCACGGCTACCATTACCCTTAGGCCATGTGGGAAACCGTGTAGAAATAGTT
>JAUTBX010066655.1:26077-38574 GCA_032361465.1 Lepetodrilus tevnianus | reverse complement strand
TTTTCCACCCACCTACCCCTCGGTCTTGCTACTGGCACCAAGACCTCATTCTCGTACTTTAACCTATACTACAAGACCGCCATTCAGTGCACGTGGTACTGTGTGTACCTCCAGCCAGCTATCGGCTGGTGTCCTGAAATTAACATCCGGGTTCTCGCGTCACTATCACGCTGTGTGCACTCATCAGGCATCGCAATGGCATCAAAGGGTTCTGCATACGTCCTTCATGCTATCTACTGGGTTGTCGTGGTGTGAGTGTAAGCTGCTGGAAGCGTTCAGTGATGCCTATCCACAGAGGATCTGGAAGTACAGCACGAATAGTTCCCATTGTCATGACCCAGACCTTATATAGGTTATGATTATATAGTAGGGGCTGCAGTTCTTGGTGTATCTTCTAGGACACGAAACCTTTGCTTTACTTTTCACATATAAATTGGGGTATGAATGAATTTTGGTCTGTCTTATATAAAAAAATAAAGCTTTGGATTGCCTTTGTCTGAATTAATTATGATGGTACAGATTACCAAACCTTTCTGATTACGATTTCATACTCAACTCAGAATTTTGTTCATAACAATTCATGTACATTTTGAGTCTGAGCATGAAACCGTACTCAGAAAGTATCGCAATCTCGGGGCTTGATAGACCTTTGCTTTTCTCTTATATTAATGTGGATCTGAATTAATGTTATTGTATAATTATTGGTGTATCTTTTCAAAGACTTGTTCCAGGAAACATAGTATTTCTGTTCTTATGTAACATAATTGTGTCTCTGGATGAATGCAATGTGGTGTACCTCGAATCTTTGAAACATTTTTGTTTTATTTTCTCTTTTAAGTTTAACTCTTGTTTTGTTGTGGTACTGGATGAATGTAATGTGGGTAAGTTATTGGTGTATCTTCCATGCAGGGTTTGCTTTTCTTTTACTTTGTATCTGGATGCATGCCATGTTGGTAGTTCTTAGTATATTTTCCTTCCAGGAGAACATTAGTGTGTATTCACTATTAGTTTGTGTTCTTTCAATAGTTCAGTAATAGTACAAGTAAAAACCTTTGATGACTAATCAAGTCATACGACTCATAACCCTTGGTGAGCAAGCAAGTATGTCATAACCTCTAATGACTTTTGAATAATTATAAAAATATATTATACCATCTATCTACATGTATATAGATACTATAATGTTATTAGATGGTATAATATGTTATTATAATTATTCAAAGTCCTGTGGATGACTAAACAAGTCATAACCTCTGATGACTAAACAACACAAGTCGTGTATAATTTTGCAAACGTTTATTGATACAAAACCCTGAATGACCAAGGAGTAGAAAACAATGGCGAGAAATGAATTATGAATAATGAACAAATGAATTTCTTATGAACAAATGAAATACAATAATGTACTGTTCCTCTGAGGAATGTTCTATTGATGCTATCATGACGAAGTGTAACAAACATTGACCAGCCTAGAACCGAGGTGGAAACACAGTAGTTTCATAACGATGACATTAATGGCAATGCCGCTTCTAGAGATGACATTACTTAGTGACAATGTCATGGCTAGAAATGACATTAATGACAATGTCATCATTAGAGATGACAGTAATGACTACTAGAGATGACATCAACAATGTCACCATTCGAGATGACATTAGCAATGTCGCCACTAGAAATTACATTAATGACAATGTCACCATTAGAGATGACATCAACAATGTCGCAACTAGTAGAGATGACATTAATGACGATGTCACCATTAGAGATGACATCAACAATGTCGCAACTAGTAGAGATGACATTAATGGCAGTCACCATTCGATGACATTTTAATGACGTATGGAGATAACCCTTTAGGGCAGCTGGGGAGGGAGGAGAAATAATAAATACAAGAGCATATCTACCACAACTGATATATTACTACCTGGCCAGGGCAAGGCGTGTTTTAACATGACAATGACTTGGAAGCAAAATATCTTGAAGGAGATCTAGAGTAGGCACAAATCGCAGGATACACATGGAAGCCGATCTTGTGTGCTGCTGACAAGAGTTGTGCAAACTCCCCCGTATCAATAAAAGTTTTAGGACACATGACATTTTTTTTGGACACAAACCGATTTGAGGAAATTTACTGAAATTAGCACCTCAAAATACACACAGGCTGTCAGCAGAATGTCAACGGTTGAACCAGCTACTTTGGGGGAGTATTTTGAGTTCAGGTGGCGCTAAGCCAATCATCTGGACACAGATTATTTCTGGACAAGGATTACTACACACAGGTTACACAGACACTTCAACACATCTGGGTCCGGTTTCAGTCACTGCGAGAATGCTATATAAATACGTAATGTAAGTTTGTCAATGTCTCTACTGCAACACAGGCACACACGCATACACAAACATGTTCACTCGTGGAATCTCGTCACATTCCAGATTTTCACCAATGATATTTGTCCACCTGCTCGTGGTAAATGTGGATGGAAATTTGAAACAGGTCGCAATCGTCTTTCAGTTAATGGATAAATATAGTATATGGATGATGGTCTACTGAGTGACAAACGAACCTGATCGGATGTATGTATGGATTGCTAGCAAATATATAATGAATAAACAGCTATGCTCTTTGAGTATATAAAAAAATCTTGCTTGGTGCATAGATATTATTGCATTTCATCGACAACCAAATAAATAAAGTCAGTGGCTGAAACCGGTCCCAGAATCAAACATAATGTACCCATACCACTGTGTTCTCATACCTGCTCTGTAGGGGAACACACATACACACACACCAACACAAACTGGGTACTGTATGCAGACATCATTGAATAATGTGAACAGGACTCAGCTATATAAATTAAATTAACTACAGTCAGCACTTGTTTAAAAATCATGCTTTCAGTGCTAAAAAATCATGCTTTCAGTGCTCAAAAATCATGTTTTCAATGGAATTAATAAGTACCTTCATTTATTTATTTTAAAACTAGGGTTTAGAGCCGTTTTCAAGAATATTTCGCTCATTTTCACGGCTTGGCATCAGTTTATGGCAGGATTAAACCAGCAACACCCATAGCACCGAGTGTTGCTGCAAGAACCGGCTGGTACTGACGGACCAAGGATGACAACTGCGTAACAACAGGACAGACAGCACATCCTATCATGTTTTGCATTGGAAAGGATCACATCTGCAAACATTGATACCGGGTCGCCAAGGCAGGTTCGAACTCAGGACCTTTGGCTCGGAAATCCGACGATCTACCACTGCACTACAAATATTTAAATAAATAATGCCAAGCAATAGGACATGTAGTAGCAGTAGTGACAGATACGATTGTTATCACATCATTGTATTTCATTCATATGAAAACATTCAAAGTATGAAACTATTTTGTACATAAAACTGCTCCCTTTGTATTCATACAGCACCACAACCCATGAGATTGGGTCACAGTGTTGTCTTGTTTTGTTGACCTTTGAAAATAATCTTGGCGGGTTGGACTAACGATTTGATTTGTTGAGATTCACTCCCTGTCATTGGTATATCCGGGACCATTTAATACAAAGTGAATATGAGTAAATATTTTTGAGAACCGAGACCAAGAATGTTATTTGAATTGATTTTAGTTGGACATTTACAGTCCAGTTGGAAATTGCAGTCCAGTTGGAAATTACATTCCAGTTGGAAATTGCAATTCAATAAAAATAAAATGTTTTAACAATGTCATAATAATGCACTTGATTTTAAATGGTTTTCTTATATTAATTATTAAGAAGATGTGAGGTTGATGATGGCTTTGTATGTAATCCCAGGAGTGTCCACATTCATTTATAAACAACAGGTATTAAACACCTCTACATTTAGTCCTTGTTAAAGAGATTGGAGACAATTTGTTTTCAACATAATTTACTATATTATTTTAAAAATAAATTTAAATCGAAAATGTTTTTGATGGCTCCATAAATCTTTGAGAAGGTACTTCATGGGGTGCTTTTAAAGGGACTCGACCTCAATGCTACCATATGCTTGATTTTGCATTCGTTACACATCATGCATTCTTTTTCAGCAGACCATCATGACGGTCCAACAGACTGATAATCAGAGTGGCACTACATAATTACAAACATTCCCTCGGTCAATATAAGAGCATAAGGTCACATATGCATGCGATTTTTTAAAGAGACTTTGTACAATACAACTTGATAATATGCAATGTAACATTTTCATTCAAATGATGGGTGGCCGCTTGCAAACATAAATATCATTTTTGGACTTTGCAGTAGACAAGACATGTACTGGAGAATACACATTGTGGACAGTTCCAACACACAACAAATCAACACAGCCTATTATTCACACTAGAATGATGAACCTCCGCAGAAGACGGAACAACAATCTCGCGGCGGTCAGACCGATAACCATTGTTTTGTTCGTTTTGTACATTCATGCATGCAACATTCTTTAACATCCAATGGGTGTAACTTATAAACAATTCAACATAAAAGCAGGAAGGACATTTCAGATGACCGTCGTCAGATTGTTGTCGTCTTCGTAGGAAAATGGTCAGTGATCTCTCGACATAAGACTGGACGTGGGTTAATTTAACCACCTTAATGCTAGTCGAAATTGCCCTGGGTTTTCTTTCCTGTGCGAAATGGCATAACTCCAAGGTAATCTTAAACTCCAACTTGGTATATCCTATAGCCAAGGTTGGAGTTAAAAGTTACGCCACTTCTTACAGGAAAGCCCTGTAGGGCATCTCTGATTGTCTCCAACACACAGAAGGTTAAATTAGCCATGTACCGCAACATTTCATTGGCATCAATGAGTTTTGTTCGTGATTCATATATACTGACTGTCATGTTAATGGGATAAGATATGTTGCGAGTCTACGTCGAGATAACAACTGCTAACTAGTTGTGAGGTAAATAGGATCCAGTCAAAGACAACAACAGCGTTAAGTTAAATAAATAAATAGTGTCATGTCAATAAATACCATGGCGATACAGGAATACTTTTAGTTTTATGACATCTTTATGACAGTGTCACATATGACATTTTAGGGGGATGGGGGAGTATTTTTTTTTTTAGTCATTTTTTTTTTCAATATATTTCAATACAAAAAATAATTCAGACATTTCTCCACAACAAAGACATGTCAATTGTGGAGCAAATAAATAATAAGAAAAAATAACTGGCAAGGTTTTACGTGAGTAGAATTGCACCGTCTATACATAATAGAGGGGGCAGTAGTGGATACCCTTGACGCACGCACACCTTCTTAAATAGTAAGGAAAAATTAAATATAATGTGCAGCCTGATGTGTCAAGAATAAACAGTACCCAAAAAAATCAACAAATAAATTTGAATTGTTTTTCATAGTGGGAATGCACTCTCAAAGTGTTCCAACGAGTTTGGTCGTAGGCGTATGAAATGGGTCTGCAAATAGCGTGGTTCATGTGGAATTACACGTTTGAGAATATAACCCAGAATACACTGATTGTAATATAATAAATATACAAATGTCATTGAACAATTTGGCAGCTTAGGCTTACGGTAAATGTGAAAATGTCAATCTGATCAGTTGTATGACGAGTACAGTACCCTTGTTTTTTTTCAAAATGTAACTGAAGATGAGAAAGAATAAAAATAAAATTGACCGATGAATTAATAATTATCAGCAGAGTGGCAATGCAATACATGCTTAAACACACACAGCCAAAGGGTCTATTCACAGAGCTTCCATATTTTTTGAAATTCTTGATTTGTCTTCATGAAATGGTAATTTAATTTATACCGAAAAATATATATTGAGATTTCTGGTGTCATGAGCGAGCGAGTGGGTGAATTATTGTTTTATGCCGCAGTGGGAATTTTTCGCCCATTCGCGACGATAAGTCAGGAGGAAAGTATCATAAACAAACCCTTTGGTGTCTCTAAGCCAAGGCAGAAAAAAGGAATGGTATAAGACAGACATATAGGAATCAGTACATGTTCACATCATAAATACGTCTCCATGATATACCAGGTATATATTATGGGAGTAGTCCTTCATTAGAACCATTTTTCCAGATTCACAAAGCTTACAAATACCGTATCATTCAACAGTTATATGCATTTTCATATTTAAATTCTGTGATCGAAGCAGCAACTATGATAACAGTAGATAGGAGATTTGGGGGGAAATTTGCTGCGACATAAGTAACAATAATGTCCAAGTCTCAAATAATGCTTGCGAATATGTGACCAATGGCATCAGACATAAAGGAGAGTTTTAAGGTCCTACCGACAAAGAATGTTAACTGAAAACTTGACATTCAATATAGATAAATAATTAAAGGATATATTCCAAATAGATTTGTGTCTAAAGTAAAATTCAATACAACAAATGTTTTCATAAACATCACTATTTGGATTAAAAAGTAAAATTCTTTTTTTTTAGATATTTCTACATTACGACGGAATCTTATCCTACTGGACATGTAGTCGCAAGCTTGGTCCGAAATGCTACTGGTGTCGCAACAAATCCTCAGCATTCACGGCATAAATCAACTCTTTTTCATAACTATAGTTACTATCTGAATATAACCCTGAGAGATAACCATTGAAAAACCAGTCTCACTGTGGAAATGAGACTCTTGACACCGACTTTTCATTTCTAGGCTAAATTACGACAAATATTTGATTAAAACTTATGATCTGCATCATACGTCTGACTAGGCGATGCCAATATCGGGGGGAGGCAACAACAAAAACTATCTGTAATTCTGTATAATACAATCTGGCATGCAGTCGTTTTAACACATAACATATCATAGTTCTCAACATAGTGCTGTTGCACCGTAATAAGTTAGAATCAGGGACATTTTACAAACATCTATATACAATATAATAAAAAAAAAAAGACAAGTTTTTCACAGGAATATATTAGTCTGTTAGGAGGCCAAATTTAACCCATTTTGTCGACATTCACCAATAAGTTAATTTTCTCCAGATTCACAACATAAATATATTTTTAAACAAGAAACGTGAGCATTGATTGGTTAAGGATCTCCACAATTGTCGGGTAGAATTGTCGGGTCAAATTCCAGTCAATAATAAACCCTGGAGATTCCTAGTGATAGAATGTTGTCAACAATCGGGGTGAAATTTGTCCTTTCTCCCTAGTACCGGTGGTTTTACATTGGATCTCTTGTTCTCAAAGACATGCAAATATCAAAATTTCCTCGCAGTCTGGTTAACAATCTACCAAACGCTGAATCTCTCGACCCTCTCTCAAATAGTTTTCACCAATACAACACAAAGGCAATATAAGAGGATTGTGGTTGTTCGTAGTCTACAGTAGTGTAGTAAACTAGTTGTACTTCAACCTAGAATAGCCATAGCGTCTGAACAACTGAATATATATAAAACATGGTTATTCTTTCATGAATGCCCTTCAGTACAAATTGTATTGTATACAAATGACTCCCAATATAAAAAGGAAGACAAATTTGTCTTATTATTAACCCCCCAAGTGCCCAGTTAAATCTGAGAAAGGAACATAGGTTGATAAATCATATGACCCATGACATTTCTATTGTGCTACGTGTGTATTGCTCCTATAAAGATGTAGCTAAAACCTAGGTGTCATTTACAGTTGTAGAAGCGTGTAACACTTCCCATGTGACAATAGTTGCACAGAAAAAAAAATCTTAATAAATAAAAAAACAAAATGCTAAAATATTTTAACCATTTTGCTGCCATTAACAGTTCACAGGTTATTATCACCGAGATTAGTGTAGTTCATGTTGCCGATGTTCGGTGAAAACTATTTGACAAAGATGGCCGCCGACATACAGCAGTAATCTACTTGTAGATCTGGATCAGCCAATCAGCGCAGAGAGTCAATTTCATTTCAGTGTCATCGCTTTTCTCAATAGCAAACATACAAAATTTCATTGTTTTTGAGTACAAACATAAAAGTATAATTTCCCTACCTTCTCCCGAATCAAAATATATACCAGACTCACAGAACTTATACCATCATGTCCACTGGCAAGTAATAATAATACGATACATTGTATAGATATTTTGATAATTGCGGTGGTTTCTGAACTGACGCTTGCACACTAAATTATGGAGTTTAACCTGGATGTCAAAACATATTTGGCTGGAAATTGCTTGTAAAATCCCAGAATAAACATGGATGATGATAACACCAATGATGGCGCACGACGGACCTGCACAGGTCATCTCCAACATGATGAGGACATGGAGATAATGCACAGGTTAGGTCCTGCTCAGGTCCTGATCCTACAGGACATTCTCTCACAGGTCCTGCTCTTCCTGGGACAATGATTAGTTTCCACTGTCATGGCGACTAGAATTTGACCATACAGGCTCTTCAGCACTTTTCTTAGCAACTATGTACATAGAAACAAAAATGAGAGTCAAAGAGTTGTTGTTCCGTCGAAGTTTCCATCAGAATGAAACTGGGGCGACACTTTTTTGTTTGTTTTGCGGGAATCTCAATTTGGATGATGTTGCATGCTGGGATATGTCGGCGTTGGAAGCATCGCTAGCTCCTTGCGTTCGTCTCCGGTACCCAACAGCAATGAGCCAAGGGGTGGGAAGAGACAAACGTGAAATTCTGACGTTAACACAACTTGGAATATTCTAAACATAACAACAATATACACATGATTTATACAAATACAAAGACAATAGTCTGTTTGCTTTGTCTGCGCCGGAGAGTCCTTATTAAAGTTCCGCTGTGTAACGTTTGGTCCAAGAGATTACCTCCCTTAATTTTTTTGGGGGAGGGAAGTTGCAGTTTCTGTCGAAGCACAGTCCACAGATTATATAAAATGGATACGATGAAATCCGATTGATATGTAATGTATTCGAATAATTGTATTATGACGAGAAATATGCTTCACGAAGAATAAATAAATAAAACTGGCCTTTTTTTCGTCTTCTAACACTGCCCTAAGTATGATGAACGATGGAACTGCAGTAGGTAAATTCAATGATTTTTGGCTAAACGCTTCCATGTTTGGTTTGACCGAGAATGTCCAGTGAGCAGTAATCTCCCAATATACTCGGGTTTGGAGATCGTTAAAAAAAAATGGCGGCTTCGGGCCAACACCACGTAGCACCCCGTCCGACCGTTCATCTGTATTCCAGGGACACAGATGAAAATACGTTAAGCACCAAGGTTTTTCCGTCGACTGAATATTGGGTTTCAGCAGCGAAAGAACTGAATCAAGTACTTCAATCCACGAATCGTTGCAAGTCAAAAGTTTGAATAATTCCACTACAGAACTGACTGACTGACTGACTGTTTACAGCAAAACAAAATATCTTGAACCGCAACAAAAAAATGTTGAAATGGGTTTGCTTTTACACACTGGGTCGTTGATTAAAAAGTGGAACGATGAGCACAACCTGTTACGGCTGCTAGTTTGTCAAGGCATGCTTTGGTTCCACAGATTTTCAGGGCACACTAGGATGGAATAGTCCATTAGGCATCACCCCCGCTTCGGAGCATCCACCCTTTCAGAGCCAAATTAGCGTACTCCTGGAGATCGGGGGTATTTTAATGCATAATCGGCCTGTTCAGCAGATCAAAGACAGGTCACAACCCTTATTTCTTACAACTGAAAAACGCGCCGTGACAAAAACATAGGAAACGTTCGATGCTACAAGGCAGTTGAGCAAAACATAATTCAATTTGTAATCCTTTCGAAAAAACTCGCACACGCGTATTCTCCGAAAATGTCTCTCACACTGCAAGCAGACAAAAAAAAAATGGTTCGAATTTCATTTCGTTTTCTTCCCCGTATAAAACGGAAAAACGGCAAATGGCAGATTCTTTGTGCAGTGTGGAAGGTATTCCTGAGAGAAGACGGTCCTCGCGCTGGCATTACTCCAAGTTGGAACCAGCACACACCCCACACACACAAATTGTACTCGAAGAGATTTCGTGTACCACCATATACACTCGCTGTATACACTCAGATTTTCTTTCGCTTCATATTCTCAGATCAGGGATTCGCCGACGCCACGGCGCCGACTCAGCACTCCATGGCCAGTGCCCGGTGTGCGAAGCTCGCTTCCAACGTGTTGGCCGCACAGGTGAGTCTCTCCAGTGAGAACGCGGGACCCATGTCGTGATCGCTGGTCAAGCGCGTGTCTATGAAATCACTGTCCGTGTAACTTTGACTGCTGGCGTTACTCTCGGTTTCCACGGACTTGCTTCGGTGGATCTCGGTCTTGGGCGATTCCTTGTCCTGGTTGCAGGACAAACACGGCCGCAACAGCTTGTAGTCCAGTAATACTTCTCCGTTTAATCCTTTGAAGATTGTGCCACAACACACTTGAGTTCTGCAAGAGAAGCACACAAAAAACATTCAATTTCACATACAAGCCGACAAAACCATAACACTTCATTTAAAGGGACTCATAGGGGATTTTACCCATTCCCATTTGTATTATTGGTCATATGTAATATATAGGGCAAAATTTGCAAGAATCTGCGCTTTGAGAAATACGCTATTTTACTTGGCGAATGTAAACAATAGTTTGTTTTGAAATTGGCAAGGCCTCATCACAGGTTTCTCTGCACGGGTCCCTCTCCAACCTAAAAACAACACTTCCAGATTTCAACAACAACAACAAATAATAATATTCAAAATGGCCGCCAACTCACTTTTTCCAGTAGCTGAGATCAAGGAAGGAGCTGATGTGAGGGGATCGAGTTGGCGTTGCTCGTTTCCTGTGTTTGGAGCTGGTGCTGTCGCGGGAATCCTCATTATCCGAGTCGTCGCTTAGACTCAGGGAGCGTTTCCTCGGGAACGGCAGGCTTTGACTACAGGCTTCATCTGCTGATGACAGAAAATACAAAAACACATCATTCAACAGGATCATTATGAAGAATCTTTTAAATATGGTGATCATTTTTTTGCATTACCATATATATACAGCATAAATTGCCGCTAAAATATATTTTAAATGAAATATAAAATATATTGTTTTTATTAAAATTAAAATAAAAAAGTGGAAAATAATCACTTCTTGAGTGGGTGAAAAAAATCAAATAAGCGCGACAGAAACAGATAAAACCTCTTCAATATTATCTAATCACCATGTTGACAATGACACGTGTCAACTTGGATTAGGATAATAGTTTTTATCTTTCTTTTTTTTTAAATAGATAAAAATATAATATTTTCCTCAAGAAAATCATACCACAGCATCCATGATTTTAACAATAGATTGTTTTTTAAATAAATGAGGATTGTAATGACTTTTGAGCAAAGAGTAAAGAAACATAAATGGATAAAATCTGTTCAACAATCTCTAATCACCATATGGGACTGACAGCTGTCAAACTGGTCAGTGAGTCAGGTATTACTTTATGGTATAGTTCAAGAGTCATCAGTCACAGTGTTCAGTAGGACAACTTGGTTATTTATTATTGAGGTAAACATGGTAAACACACCACTCCTTAAAGGACCATCAAGAACAGAATTAACAAAACACGTTGTGTGTGTGCATACGTTCAATACAGCAACACTCACGGGTGCTTTAATTAGCTACTGAAAAGTTCAGTGACCTCAAATCTCGTATTTCTTTTGATATCATTTTACATTTTAAAGGCAGATTTAGATAAATATTATGATTTTTCTTTCTACATCAATAATATAAAAATAAAATAAATATTCATAGAATCTTGGAGAGAATTCATTGTTTGAAACAATTGTTTGAGTGGTTCGACAATGAATACGATACCTTCCATTGTAAAATATTGGATGTCCTACTCCTTATAGCAGTATTTTAGCGAATGTAGCGGGGCACGTTGGTTGGTAATAAATTACAGTGGCTGGCGAAACAGCAAATCCACTGATCACGCTCAAATCCGCAGACACGAGACTGAAAAAAAATATGTTATGTCTCCTTGCTAAATAAGCTCTTAGCTCAAATTTATACGTAAAAATATTCAAGTAAATAATAAAAACGATAACATTTTGATGAAATATGATGAATAGCTTTCCTGGTGGTTCAAAATACTTGTGCACACAAATCAAATTTAGGTATTTCACGGGGAAATTGTATGCTCGTTACTTAGGTGCAATAAATCACATATGATATTAGTATTCAATTAGATTAAATCTACACATTTTAGTATGGACAAATTCATACAATAAAAATAGTGAATTTCTTTTCGGAACAGATGTTCCTCAAACTCATAAATGTAGTAATCCAATACGTCTTCCCTGAACCTTTTCAAGACACTGCAGGGAGGAAAGAATGTTTAGGGTTTCTGAGGTCATCAAAGACAAAGATACTTTGGTTATTTTTTTCTACCCCACCTTCCACTGGCAATACGATTCACTTAAAACACTCCCCCCACAGAACCCCCAACCCAGACCCTAATACAATTGCACACCTGCCTGTATTCACCAAAAATACCAAAGCCTTCAGGAGAAATGAGCAAAACATGACAAGATGCACATCT